>JAKWJD010000819.1:0-14300 GCA_027705065.1 Solanum peruvianum | reverse complement strand
TCAAAAAGTATTTTATAATATAAAAATCTCTACTTCTCAAAACGACCAAATGAGTCGTTACAATACATACCAATGTGCACACGTTTACTCTCGAACGATCAAAAGAAGTGGAGGGTTAAAAAGGGTAGTTGTGTCAACTATTCCTTCAAAATATTAGTATCCAAGGTCTCACATCAAAAGTATCAAACCAATCAATTGGATATCTACACATAGTCAAAACATGATACCAATGATGAGATGATTCTTAAGTCTAAACAACTGTAAAATTTTATGATAGTTCTCCTATAAATTCTCATAAGCAAAATTGTATGTGTAGAATGGCTAGTAACTTTAATAGAGCCAAGACAACACAAAATTTGTCATTTGAGATAACCAAGAATGCCTAAACATCCAACCCAATCAAGAGCACGGCAGAGATAGGTACACCTGATCCACTACGAGGGACTCACCCATAAAAGTTCAAACACACACGGATAGATAAAGTGAACTATATTCTAAACCATGACCATAATGAAGTAGTAGGTCAAATAAGAACGTAGATAATCAGGTCGAATAACACTAGATACTCCTTCCATAGGGCCTAGGCGTGTCAAAAATTAACTCAAACATAGGTAACCTGCCCAGAATTTTAAGGGTTGGGCTTAAGATAATTTGAATTGGGTTCGATCTCAATGCATTTAAGCTTAACACATTTGAAGAAAATTTCTAATTGAGGTCAATTCAAAACCTCAATTTAAACCAGTTTTAAAATTATTATTAAGATATGCTCCTATATTAAAGGTATGAAATATTTTTTATTTAACATTTTTTAGGATTTATCTAATCCTTTTTTGACCTTTTTAAGAAAAATTCTTGAATTGAAATCTAAATTGTGAATTATAAAAGTTAAATAACAATATGTTAAGTTATTGAGATTTATCAGGTCAAAATGCGCGGTCATGTTTCAAACATGTTTTAGCCCACTTGAGCCCAACCCATTTGAGCCCAAAGAAAACTTGGACGGGTCAAGACTCAACCCGATTTTTGTTTAACCCATTTTAATTTTCATTTTCAAACTAGCCCAGGCATTTGACTCCCCGTATAGTGCCTGTATCAAACGTTTTTATTAATCTTACTCTATGTCTTTGATATATTTTTTAATTATTCACAATCACCAATTTAGTCCATATTAGTATTTCACACATACTTGATTTATTGAACGCCACATCCACTGATTTCAACATCTTAATACTAATAAAACATCATAACCACACCGATCATCAACCTTACTCCCAAATCTTCATTAGAATCAAAGTATTCTTATCAAGCACATGTTCAAACTATAGCTGTCTCTCTTTCTATTTAAGCTTTTTATGGGAAATACGAGTCCAAACAAGGCAAATAGCACTATTTTATAACTTGATAGTATCTTTCCATTGACATAAAACTGTTAAATAACACCCATAATCAATTCCACACACTTACACATACCATGCTTTAGCTACCATTCTAAACCATCATATACCTCATGCCAACACTAAGGCAAATTCTTGGTCACTCAAATTATTCTATGTATTATAAGCTCATAAACTCTATTAACCATAAAATTCCTATGCAATGTATCATAAAATTCAAAATATCTCAACCCATCTATGTATTAGACTCTTGTTAATTTTTTAGATTTCTTATTCATCTCATCCTTTAACAAACAACCCTGACATTTTACCTTATACTCTATGCCTACACTTTAAGAGAACCTTTCCTTGTGTCCTGAATAAAAAATCAAAAGTAACAAACTTATTCATGACCAAAATTACGCAGAAGTCCATTCAAATGCCCAATGTCTAATTAAACGATCATTGTTTATCTTGCAAATTTATATCTTGAAAAAATATACCACTACGAATGTAGACTTACAATTCAAACAAAAATTGAATTGTGAATTCAATTGTGTAATTCAATCCCCTTATATATCAATATTAGCTCATACCTTAAAGATTTTTATGTATTCATGTATCTTGACATATAATTAATCCCCCTCTACATCTGTAACGACCTGTTTAGTCGTTTTGAGCAACAGATTTTATTTCTGGAAAAATTGGCTGAGACGACGGATCCCACGACGGACCGTCATGGGCACGACGGACCGTCGTGGGGGTCTCCGTTCCCAAAACACTTAGAATTCTGAAATTTGGGGTAGTGAAGTCGACTACTGAAACTTCACGACAGAATGCAGGACGGACCGTCGTCGGCACGACGGACCGTCACACATTTTCTACAGAATTAAGGTCTCTGAACTTTGTGACGACCTGCAGGACGGACCGTCGTGGGAACAACGGACCGTCACAGACTCTTCAAGGAAATTGATCTCGTAACATTGCGACGGGCCTGAAGGGATGGACCGTCCAAGCCATGACGGACCGTCACAGGTTACGTAATCCCGGGCTGGTCCGGATTTCTGTGTAAGTTTTAAAGGGGCTTTTTGGCTTTCTACTATTCTGCTTTAATTATAAATTTCGTGGGTTAATATTAATAACTCAATTTCTTGCGGGGGTTAAAAGAGATAACCTTGAGTTAATTAGTGGTTAATTCCTCATCTTTTATACTTAATTATATGCTATTTAGGGTGGTAAAAGAAAGAGGGTTTGCATAAGAAAATAGAAAGAACAAAAGAACAAAGAGGAAGAGAAAGAAAACGATCGAGAGAGGAGAAACGAAGAGGAAAACACAAAGCTTTAGGAAATTGCTTGCTTGATCACGAAATCTTCGGTGGAGGTAGGTTGTGGTTTTTATGCTATTCGTAGTAAACTCTTAATAGCGAATGATATGTATTGGTGTGGTAGTATAGTAAACCCTTCTATATGCTTAATTGTATGCTTGCATGAATGTGATTATATAATTGTAATAAAATAAGCATGATGAAGCTATTGAATCCTAAATCTTGGAAGAAACCCTAATCTACTTTGTTAATGATGATGCCTTGGTATAAAAGAAGGCTTGATGAATGAAAGTAGTGAATAGGGGATCGGGTGCCGGGTTGCCACGTTCGTACCATATAGAATAGATGATTGTATGGGTGCCACGTTTCGGTACCGGATAGTATATGAGGATCGGAGTGTCACGTTCTGACACCAGGATAATATATGGATCAGGGGCCACGTTCGGTACCAGGATGATAGTATATGAGGATCGGAGTGTCACGTTCCGACACCAGGGTAGTATATGGATCGGGTGCCACATTCCGGTACCAGGATAGAATGAGGATCGGAGTTCCACGTTCCGGCACCAAGATAGAATATGGATCGGAGTGTCACGTTCTGACACCAGGATAGTTTATGGAGCGGAGTGTCACGTACCGACACAAGAGAAATAAAGATAATGAATCTTGAAAGATGTTAATATACTCAATCTAATGAACCTAATTCCGAAATGAGTATGATATTGAGGCTTGAGTCCTCATGTGTGAACTTGGCGGTACTTATTAATGATTATAGTACTTGTTGTTGCTACAGATTGAGTATTGTAGTTGATTTTATGATGTTATCTGATATATACTGTTTTCTATTTTGAGTTGGCCGATGATACCTACTCAGTACTTGTGTTCTGTACTGACCCCTACTTGTATGTTTCTTTCTTTGTTATTTGTGGAGTGCAGCAAACGTACCGTCGTTTTCAACTCAACCGCAATTCTAGCCAATCTTCATTACTCCGGATTTCAGGGTGAGCTAATGCTTCTAGCTTGGACTGGATCTTCCTCTTCATGTCTGGATGCCTTGATGTTGTGGCATGGACTAGCTTTTTATGTATTTTAGTTTCTTAGAATACTCTTAGACTAGTAATTTGATCATAGATGTTCTTGTGATGTTGACTCCTAGATTTTGGGGAATAATAGTTGTTGAGTTTTTAAGAAGTTATTTAATTGGTTTTCATTAATGAGTTTAAGTCTTCCGCATTATATTCTGTTATTATATTGAAATGTTGGGGTTTAGATTGGTTGGTTCGCTCACATAGTAGGATAAGTGTGGGTGCCACTCGCGGCTCGGTTTTGGGTCGTGAAAAACTTTGTATCAGAGCATTAGGTTCGTTGGTCTCATCACACAAGAACTAGTCTAGTAGAGTCTTAAGGAACGGTAGGGGGACGCCTTTACTTTTCTTTGAGAGGCTATAAGACTTTAGGAAAATTCCATTCTTTCTTTCTTTCTTTCGTGCTATTACTTGGATCCAATTGGTATCTAGGTGATACAAATTGGTATCTGACCATCTTCACTCTATTTCGCAGATGGTTAGAACTAGAGCAACGACTGCACCAACACCAACACCGGCAAGATAAGAAACGTCTGAGCCAGCCACTGGGGTGTAGCTCGAAGAGGAGTAGTGGCGAGAGGCCGTGGAAGAGGTCGTGGGAGGACGTCCTCTAGAGGAAGAGGACAAGCACCTAGCCCAACTAGTACTAGGGCGGTGACTCCTCCACCGACTTAGGAAGTGATAAGAGAGGGTGAGAAAGGGTAGAATGAACAAGTATAGGATGAGGGATTGCCACCCCAACCTACCTCAGAGATGATCAATCAGGTTCTTGCTTATCTTAGCGGGTTATCTGATCAGGGCCAGACACCTCCAGTGTTTTCTGCACCAGCACCTCAGGTTCCGCACGTACAACATACAGCTACTAGGGCTCCGCGTATGGATGCCTCATTGGAAATAGGCACGTTCCCTCGTCTGACTACACGGCCTATAATGACAAATGATCAGCATAAACTTTTCAGTAAGTTCTTGAAATTGAAACCTCCAGTCTTCAAGGGTGCTTAATCTGAGGATGCCTACGATTTTCTGGTTTACTGTCATGAGCTACTACACAAGATGGGTATAGTAGAACGGTTTGGTGTTGAGTTGGTGACTTATCACTTTCAAGGGAATGCCAAAATGTGGTGGCGGTCACATGTTGAGTGTCAACCAACAGAGGAACCACCTATGACTTGGGCATCATTCTCTAGCTTGTTTATGGAGAAGTATATCCACCGGACTTTGAGGGATAGGAAAAGAGATGAGTTCTTGAACCTAGAGCAAGGTAGAATGTCGGTTCCTGCATATGAGGCTAAGTTTTGTGCATTATCCAGGTATGCCACCCAACTTTGTTTCAGTCCACAAGAGCGGATTCGCCGTTTTGTGAAGGGGTTGAGGTAAGAATTGCGGATTTCAGCCTTACAAGTAGCGGGTACGGCAAAATCCTTTCAAGAAGTGGTAGACTTCGTGATAGAGGTGGAAGGAGTGAAGCCAGATGACTTCACCAGGCATCGACATCAAAAAGGTTTCGAAAGGGAGGTGAGTTTAATGGTTCTTACTCTAGAGGACAGGGTTCAGGAGGTTACTCAGTCCGACCAATTCAGTCTTCACTACACACTGTAGTTGGGGGTCCACCTCCAGACCGGTAACACTTCTGAGAGACCTATGCTTGAATCTAGAGAATGTTATGGATGTGGGGAGACTGGACACATTAAGAGGTATTGTCCAAGGCAGAGAATAGACCTCCCATAGTCAGAGGTAGAGGTGGTCATGGTAGAGGCCGTTATTCTGGAGGATGTGGTGGCCGAGGTAATGGTGGTCACCAAAACGGCCGGGGTGATGGGCAAACTGGAGCCACTACAACACAACATGGTAGGGGCCACGGACATACAAGTAATAGGGCCCATTGTTACGCTTTCCCTTGGAGATCTGAAGCGGAGACATCTGATGCTGTCATCACAGGAAATCTTTTGGTTTGTGATTGCATGGCTTATGTATTGTTTGATCCTTGATCCACATTTTCTTATGTATCTTCTTCATTTGCTACTAGTCTTAATTTACCTTGTGAATTATTTGACATGCCTATTCGTGTTTCTACTCCCGTGGGTGAGTTTGTGGTAGTTGATAAAGTATATAGGTCTTGTTTGGTGACTTTTGTGGGGAGCAACACTTATGTAGATTTGGTTATCTTAGAAATAGTTGACTTCGATGTGATTCTGGGTATGACTTGGCTTTCTCCAAATTTTGCAATCTTGGATTGTAATGCTAAAACTGTGACGTTAGCCAAGCCTGGGACAAATTAGTTAGTGTGGGAGGGCGACTACACTTCCACTCCGGTTTATATCATGTCCTTTCTTCGTGCTAAGAGAATGGTTAGTAAGGGATGTTTCTCTTTCTTGGCACATCTCAGGGATGACACTACCCAAGTACCACCAATTCAGTCGGTTTCGGTAGTCCGTGAGTTTCTGGATGTGTTCCCTACAGATCTTCCTGGTATGCCACCGGATAGAGATATTGATTTTTGCATTGATTTGGAACCGAGTACTCTCCCCATTTCTATACCCCCTTATAGAATGGCTCCCGCGGAGTTAAGAGAGTTAAAGGCCCAACTTTTAGAGTTGTTGAGCAAAGGATTCATTAGACCAAATGCATCTCCTTGGGGTGCTCCGGTGTTATTTGTGAAGAAGAAGGATGGGAGTTTTCGGATGTGCATAGACTACCAGCAGTTGAACAAGGTAACTATCAAGAACAAGTATCCCATTCCTCGCATTGATGACTTGTTCGATCAGTTACAAGGTTCTTGTGTCTTCTCTAAGATTTACTTGAGATCCAGTTATCAATAATTGAAAATACGGGCAACGGATGTGCCAAAGACTGCTTTTCGAATTAGGTATGGGCATTACGAATTTGTGGTAATGTCTTTTGGTCTTACGAATGCCCCTGCTGCTTTCATGAGCTTGATGAACGAGATTTATAAGCCATATCTGAATCTCTTTGTGATCCTATTCATTGATGATATACTGATATACTCAAAGAGTAAGAAGGAACATGAGGAGCATTTGAGAATGGTATTAGAGTTGTTGAGGAAGAAAAGCTTTATGCAAGATCTCCAAGTGTGAGTTTTGGCTAGATTCAGTGTCCTTCTTGGGCACGTGGTTTCTAACGATGGAGTGATGGTGGATCCTTCTATGATTGAGACAGTGAAGAATTGGGCAAGACCTACTAATGTGTAAGAAATAAGGAGCTTTGTTGGTTTAGCTAGCTATTACCGTCGATTTGTCAAGGGATTCTCTTCCATTGCTTTCCAATTGACAAACTTGACTAAGCAGAACGTTCCATTTGTATGGTCGGATTAATGTGAGGAAAGCTTTCAGAAGCTCAAGACCTTGTTGACTACTGCACCAATCCTTACCCTTCCAGTGGAAGGTAAGAATTTCATTGGCTATTGTGATGCATCATATTCGGGTTTGGGTGCAGTGCTAATGCAAGAGAAGAACGTAATTTCTTATGCTTCAAGGCAATTAAAGGTGCACGAACGTAATTACGCGACCCATGATTTGGAGTTGGCCGCGGTAGTAGTTGCATTGAAGCAATGGAGGCACTATCTGTATGGGGTTAAGTATGAAGTCTATACGGATCATCGTAGCCTACAGTATGTCTTTACTCAGAAAGATTTGAATTTGAGACAGATGAGATGGATGGAACTACTGAAGGACTACGATATCACTATTCTGTAACATCCGGGAAAGGCTTATGTTGTGGCAGACGCCTTAAGTAGAAGGGAACGAAGCATGGGAAGTCTAGCTCATTTGCAAGTTTCTAGACGCCCGTTGGCTAGAGAAATCCAAAACTTGGCTAATGACTTTATGAGGCTAGTAGTAAATGAGAAGGGAGGATTTTTGGCTTGTGTGGAGGCGAGATCTTCTTTTCTTGACAAGATTAAGGGAAAGAAGTTTGATGATGAGAACTAGCCGAATTCGGGATATGTGTTGCGAGGAGAGGCTAATAGGCCATAATGGATGAGGAAGGTGTTTTGAGGATTAAAGGAAGGGTATGTGTGCCCCCTGTTGATGACTTGATCCACACTATTCTTACAGAGGCTCATAGTTCCGGATATTCTATCATCCTGGTGCAACCAAGATGTACCGTGACCTAAAGCAACACTTTTGGTGGAGTAGAATGAAGCGCGACATTGTTGATTTATTGCCAAATGTCCAAATTGTCAACAAGTAAAGTATGAACACTAGAGGCCCGGAGGAACACTTCAGAGAATGCCCATTCCTGAATGGAAGTGGGAGAGAATTTCAACGGATTTCGTGGTTTCGACTCTCTGAACTTCACGACGGAATGGAAGGACGGACCATCGTGGGCACGATGGACTGTCACACATTTTCTACAGAAATTAAGTCTTTGAACTTGGTGACGGACCTGCAGGACGGACCGTCGTGGGAACGACGGACCGTCACAGACTCTTCAAGGAAATTGAGTCTCTGAAATTTGCGACAGACCAGCAGGACGGACCGTCACATCCAGCCATGACGGACCGTCACAGGTTGCGTAATCCCAGGCTTGGGTCGGATTTCTGTTTAAGTTTTAAAGGGGCGTTTTGGACTATTCCTGCTATAATTATAAATTTCGTGGGTTAATATTAATAATCAATTTCTTGAGGGTTAAAAGAGATAACCTTGAGTTATTAGTGGGTTAATTCCTCATCTTTTATACTCAATTATATGCTAATTAGGGTAAAAGAAAGAGGGTTTGAATAAGAAAAATAGAAAGACAAAGAGAGGGAAAGAGAAACGATCGAGAGAGGAGAAACGAAGAGGAAAACACAAAGCTTTGGGAAATTGCTTGCTGATCACGAATCTTCGGTGGAGGTAGGTTATGATTTTTTATGCTATTCGTAGTAAACTCTTAATAGCGAATGATATGTATTGGATAGTATTGTAAACACTTCTATATGCTTAATTGTATGCTTGCATGAATGTGATTATATAATTGTGATAAAATAAGCATGATGAAGCTATTGAATCCAAAATCTTGAAAGAAACCCTAATCTACTTTTATAATGATGATGCCTTGGTATAAAAGAAGGCTTGATGAACGAAAGTAGTGAGATTAGGGGATCGGGTGCCACGTTCCGGTACCAGGATAGAAACAGAGGATCGGGTGCCACGTTTCGGTACCAGGATAGTATATGAGGATCGGAGTGTCATGTTCCGACACCAGGATAGTATATGGATCGGGTGCCACGTTCCGGTTAACCAGAGATAGTATATGGATTGGGTGCCACGTTCCGGTACAGGATAGTATATAAGGATCGGAGGTGTCACGTTCCGACACCAGGGTAGTATATGGATCGGGTGCCACCGTTCCGTACAAGGATAGAATGAGGATCGGAGTGCCACGTTCCGGCACCAGGATAGAATATGGATCGGAGTGTCACGTTCCGACACCAGGATAGTATATGGAGAGCGGAGTGTCACGTACCGACACAAGAGAAATAAAGATAATGAATCTTGAAAGATGTTAATATACTCAATCTAATGAACCTAATTTCCAAATGAGTATGATATTGAGGCTTGAGTCCTCATGTGTGAACTTGGCGGTACTTATTAATGATTATAGTACTTGTTGTTGCTAAAGATTGAGTATTGTAGTTGATTTTATGATGTTATCTGATATATACTGTTTTCTATTTTGAGTTGGCCGATGATACCTACTCAGTACTTGTGTTTTGTACTGACCCATACTTGTATGTTTCTTTCTTTGTTATTTGTGGAGTGCAGCAAACGTACCGTTGTCTTCAACTCAACCGCAATTCTAGCCAGTCTTCATTACTCCGGATTTCAGGGTGAGCTAATGCTTCTAGCTTGGATTGGATCTTCCTCTTCATGTCTGGATGCCTTGATGTTCCGGCATGGACTAGCTTTTTATGTATTTTAGTTTCTTAGAATACTCTTAGTTTAGTAATTTGATCATAGATGTTCTTGTGATGATGACTTCCAGATTTTGGGGAATAATAGTTGTTGAGTTTTTTAGAAGTTATTTAATTGGTTTTGATTAATGAGTTTATGTCTTCCGCATTATATTCTGTTATTATATTGAAATGTTGGGGTTTAGATTGGTTGGTTCGCTCACATAGTAGGATAAGTGTGGGTGCCACTCGCGGCTCGGTTTTGGGTCGTGACAACATCGATCTTACAATATCTTTTATTATAAATCAAAATGTTCTCATTATCAAACTCAAATCACAAAGGAACTTATCATCAACTTGAGTTGGACGTATGATAATTTTTATATCAAGTCTTATCAACTAGTTTTTTAACCAATGTGATGATCACATGACACTATTATACCCCGAGCGGATGAAATTAAGCATCATTGAACCCAATTCTTAATGTCATTGAACATACTTTTAAGTCTTTATAATCAGAGAAAATATTCTTACTTCTCGCCTTTTTTCTAAGGCTACACACTCAGCCTTACTAAATTATTTTCAAGAGGTACCTCAACATCTCTTAAAACGTTCCATTAAAACCACTCATTGTCACGACCCAAATCGGAGACGCGACTGGCACCCACATTTACCCTCCTATGTGAGCGAACCAACCAATCTAAACCTTAACATTTCAAGATATATCAACAGAAAATAATGCGGAAGACTTAAACTCATTAATAAAACAATTCAAAACTATTATTATTATCCCCAAAATCTGGAAGTCATCATCACAAGAACATCTATCCTCAAATTACTAAACTAAAAATGTCTAAGAAGCTAAAACAAATAAAAGCTAGTCCATGCCGGAAGTTCAAGGCATAAAGACTTGAAGAAGAAGATCCAGTCCAAGCTAGACGCATTGGCTCACCCTGAATTTCCGAAGGTAGTGAAGACTGGCTAGATCTACTGTTGAGTTGAAGTTGACGGAACGTTTGCTGCATTCCACAAATAACAAAGAAGAAAACATAAAAGTAGGGGGTCAGTACAACCACAAGTACTGAGTAGATATCATCGGCCAACTCAAAATAGAAAACAGTATATATCAGTTAATATTATAAATCAACTATAAACTCAACATGTAGCATCAACAAGTACCATCAAGTTCATCCATGAGGGCTCAAGCCTCAATACCATACTCATTTGGGAATTAAGTTTATTAGATTGAGTATATTTATCATCTTTCAAGATTCATTATCTTTCTTCCTCTTGTGTCGGTACGTGACACTCCGATCCCCTACCACTATGTGTCGATACGTGACACTCCGATCCCCTAATTCTACGTGTCGGTTCGTGACACCCGATCCCCTATATGTCTCGGTACGTGACACTCCGATCCCATATATGTGTCAGAACGTGACACTCCGATCCCCTATATGTGTCGGTACGTGACACTCCGATCCCCTAATTCTACGTGTCGATTCGTGACACCCCGATCCACTAATCTCATTCTATCCGTTCATCAAGCCTTCTCTATACCAAGGCATCATCAAGCCTTCTTTTATACCAAGGCATCATCATTAATAAGTAGATTAAAGTTTCTTTCAAGATTTGGGATTCAATAGTTTTCATCATGCTTGTTTTATCAAAATCACATAATAACATTCATGCAAGCATACATTTAAGCATATAGACAGGTTTACAATACTACCAATACATATCATTCACTATTAAGAGTTCACTACGAATATCGTAAAAACCATAACCTACCTCCACCGAAGACTAGTGATCAAGCAAGAATTTTCCCAAAGCCTTGTTCTGCTTCTCGTTTGTCCTCTCCCAATTCGATCGACTTCTCTTCTCTCTTGTTCTTTCTGTTTTCTTTTATTCAAACCCTCTTTCTTTTACCCTAATTAACATATAATTAAGTGTAAAAGATGGAGATAATACCCCACTAATTAACCCAAAGTTACCTCTTTTATCCCTCAAAAATTTGAGTTATTAATATAAACACACGAAATCTGTAATTAAGGAAAGAATAGTCCAAAACGCCCCTTAAAATGTGTATAGAAATCCGATTCTACCTGGGATTTGTGCAACCTGTGACGGCCCGTCGTGCCTGCGACGGTCCGTCACGAAGGTCGTCACAGCATCTTAGACTCCATTTTTCATTAAGTAGACTGTGACGGTCCGTCACACCTGTGACGGTCCGTCCTGCACCTCCGTCATGACGGTCAGAGACTCGTTTCCTGTACCAAATTCTCAAGAGTTGAAGTGTTTTGCAACGGGAGCTTACGACGGCTCGTCGTGGCTATGACGGCTCGTCCTGCAGGCCCGTCACAGATTACAGAGAGTCGATTTTAATGCTCAATTTTCAGAACTCTAAGTGTTTTGGAACGAGACACCCTCGACGGTCCGTCGTGCCCCTGACGGCCCGTCGTGGTATCCGTTGTCTCGCCCAGTTTTTCAAGAAATAAAATTTGCTACTCAAAACGACTAAACAGGTCGTTACAATAAATACCAATTTAACCATCGTTCGTCCCCGAACGATCAAAAGAAGAAAAACAATGGCGAAAAGGAGTACCTGAATCTGTAAACAGATGTGGGTATTTCTCTTGCATATCTGCCTCCTTCTCCCAAGTAGCCTCTTCAACAATATCGCGCTTCATTCTACTCCACCAAAAGTGTTGCTGTAGGTCGCGATACATCTTGGTTGCACCCGGATGTATAGAATACCTTGTACTATGAGCCTCTGTCAGAATAGTGTTGATCAAATCATCACTGCGGGGTACACATACCCTTCCCTTAATCCTCAAAAACACCTTCCTCATCGAGTGTTGCTTCTTTAGCCTCTCCTTGCAACACTTTATCTCGGATCCGGATCAATTTCTCATCATCAAACTGCTTCCCTTAATCTTGTCAAGGAAGGAGGATCTTGCCTCCACACAAGCTAACAATCCTCCCTTCTCATTTACTTCTAACCTCATGAGGTCATTAGCCAAAATCTGCACATTCTCTAGCCAATGGGCGTCTAGAAGCTTGCAAATAAGCTAGACTCCCCATGCTTCCCGCCTTTCTACTCAAGGCATCTGCCACAACATTCGCCTTCCCCGGATAATACAAAATAGTGATGTCGTAGTCCTTCAGTAGTTCCATCCATCTCATTTGTCTCAAGTTCAAATCTTTCTGAGTAAATACATACTGTAGACTACGATGATCGTATAGACTTCACACTTAACCCATATAGATAGTGCTCCATTGCTTTAATGCAAACACTATCGCGGCCAATTCCAAGTCATGAGTTGGATAGTTACGTTCATACACTTTTAATTGTCTTGAAGCATAAGCAATCACGTTTTCTCTTGCATTAGCACTGCACCCAAACCCGAATAAGATGCATCACAATAAACAATGAAGTTCTTACCCTCTACCGGCAAGTGTGAGGATAGTGGGCGTAGTCAACAAAGTCTTGAGTTTCTGAAAACCTTCTTCGCACTCATCCGACCATACAAATGGAACATTCTGCTTAGTCAAGTTCGTCAATTGGGAAGCAATAGAAACGAATCCTTGACGAATCGGCGGTAGTAGCTAGCTAACCCAACAAAACTCCGTATTTCTGACACATTAGTGGGTCTTACCCAATTCTTCACTGTCTCAATCTTAGAAGGACCCACCCTCACTCATCCTTAGAAACCCGTGCCCCAAGAAGGGTATTGCATCTAGCCAAAACCCACACTTAGAGAACTTGGCATAAAGCTTTTTCTCCCTCAATATTTCCAAAACAATCCTCAAATGCTCCTCATGTTCCTTCTTACTTTTAGAATATACCAGTATATCATCTATAAATACGATCACAAAGAGGTCCAAATATGGCTTAAAAATCCCATTCATCAAGCTCATGAAAGCAGCGGGGGCATTTGTAAGACCAAAGGACATCACTACAAATTCATAATGCCCATACCTAGTCCGAAAAGCAGTCTTGGCACATCCGTTGCCCGTATTTTCAATTGATGATAACCAGATCTCAAGTCAATTTTTGAGAAGACACAAGCACCTTGTAACTGATCGAACAAGTCATCAATGCGAGGAAGATAATACTTATTCTTAATAGTTACCTTGTTCAGTTGTCTATAGTCTATGCACATCCGAAAACTCCCATCCTTCTTCTTCACAAACAAAACCGGAGCACCCCAAGGAGATGCACTTGGTCTAATGAAGCCTTTGCTCAACAACTCTTGAAGTTGTGCCTTTAACTCTCTTAACTCCGCGGGAGCCATTCTATAAAGAGGTACAGAAATGGGGCGAGTGACCGGTTCAAGATCGATGCAGAAGTCAATATCCCTATCTGGTGGCATACCAGGAATAATCTGCAGGGAACACATCCAAAATCTCATGGACTACCGAAACCGACTCAATTGAGGGTACTTGAGTAGTGTCATCCTTGAGATGTGCAAGAAAGCTAAACACCCTTTACTAACCATTTTCTTAGCACGAAGAAGAAAGGATATGATACGCACCGGATTGAAGTGTAGTCACCCTCCCACACTAACGGATCTGTCCTAGGTTTGGTAACGTCACCGTTTTAGCATTACAATCCAAGATC
>JAKWJD010000818.1:0-14488 GCA_027705065.1 Solanum peruvianum | reverse complement strand
AGATTGAAAGTTTAGAGACTTGGAGTTTATGGAGGGTGAGCAAGTCTTGCTGAAGGTTTCGCCCATGAAAGGGGTGATGCGGTTTGGTAAAAGAGGTAAGCTAAGCCCAAGGTATATTGGACCATTTGAAGTACTTAAGCGAGTAGGGGAGGTGGCTTATGAATTAGCCTTGCCTCCAGGGCTGTCAGGAGTGCATCCAGTATTTCATGTGTCTATGTTGAAAAGATACTATGGGGATGGAAACTACATCATTCGTTGGGATTCGGTTCTGCTTGATGAGAATTTGTCTTATGAGGAGGAGCCGGTTGCCATTCTAGATAGAGAAATTCGCAAGTTGAGGTCGAGGGAGATTGCATCCATCAAAGTTCAATGGAAGAATCGACCAGTTGAAGAGTCCACTAGGGAGAAGGAGGCTGATATGCAAGAAAGATACCCACACCTGTTTACAGATTCAGGTACTCCTTTTCGCCCTTGTTTTTCTTCTTGTGATCGTTCGAAGACGAACGATGGGTAAATTGGTATCTATTGTAACGACCTGTTTAGTCGTTTTGAGCAGCAGATTTTATTTCTGGAAAAACTGTCTTGGTCGACGGATCCCACGACGGACCGTCATGGGCACGACGGACCGTCGAGGGTGTCTCGTTCCAAAACACTTAGAATTCTGAAATTTGGGTACTGAGATCGACTCTCTGAACTTCGTGACGGAATGGTAGGACGGACCGTCGCAGGCACGACGGACCGTCACAAATCTTTCCACAGAATTAACTCTCTGAACTTTGTGACGGACCTGTAGGACGGACCGTCACAGTCATGACGGACCGTCACAGGTTGCGTAACCCAGACTGGGTCGGATTTCTGTTAAAAGTTTTAAGGGGTGTTTTGGACAATTCATGATTATAATTATAAAGTTAGTGGGTTAATGCTAATAATTTAATTATTTGGGGGTTAAAGGAGACAACTTAAACCTAAATAGTGGGTTACTTTTATCATAATGAACTATGTGATAATTAGGGTAAAACAAAAGAGAATTTGGAGAAGAGAAAAATAAAAAAAAAAGAGAGAACGATCGAGAAGAGAGGAACGAAGAGGACAGCAGGGCTTGGGGAATTAGCTTGCTTGATCACGATTCTCCGGTGGAGGTAGGTTATGGTTTATACTATCTTATAGTAAACTCTAATAGCGAATGATATTATTGGGTAGTATTATAAAGTCTTCTATATGCTTAATTGTGTGCTGCTGCATGATGTGATTACATAATTGTGGTGAATTAGCATGATGAGGCTATTGAATCTTAATCCTAAATTTACTTTGTTAATGATGATGCCTTGGTATAAAAGAAGGCTTGATGAACTAAAGTAATGAGATTAGAGGATCGGAGTGTCACGTTCCGACACCAGGATAGTATATGGATCGGGTGTCACGTTCCGACACCAGGATAGTATATGGATCGGAGTGTCACGTTCCGACACTAGGATAGTATAATAGATCGGGTGTCCAGTTCCGACACCAGATAGTAATATGGATCGGAGTGTCACGTTTCGACACCAGGATAGTTTTATGGATCGGAGGTGTCACGTTCCGACACCTATATGGATTGGGTGTCACGTTCTGACACCAGGATAGTATATGGATAGAGTGTCACGTTCCGACACCATGAATAGTATATATGGATCGGAGTGTCACGTTCCGACACCAGGATAGTAGTAGTGGAGCGGAGTGTCACGTACTGACACAAGAGGAATAAAGATAATGAATCTTGAAATACGTTAATATGCTCAATTTAAAGAACTAATTCCCAAATGAGTATGATGGGGAGGCTTGAGTCCTCATTGATGTGCTTGGTGTTGGTGACCAAGGGTTATGGTAATTGTTGTGGTCGCCTGTTAAGAATATTAGTTGATTTTATGTTATTATCTGATATATAGTGTTTTCTATTTTGAGTTGGCCGATGATACCTACTCAGTACTTGTGCTTGTACTGACCCCTACTTGTATTTGTTTTTCTTTGTTAATTGTGGAGTGCAGCAAAACGTGCCACCATCTTCAACTCAACCGCAACTCTACTCTAGTCCAGTCTATCAAGCCAGATTTCAGGGTGAGCTATTGCTTCTAGCTTGGACTGGATCTTCCTCTTCATGTCTTGATGCCTTGAAATTCCGGCATGGACTAGCTTTTTATTTATTTTAGCTTCTTAGATACTCTTAGATTTAGTGATTTGAGGATAGATGTTCTTGTGGTGATGACTCCAGATTTTGGAATAATAAGTATTAAATTTTAGAATGTTGTTTATTGGTTATACTAATGAGTTTTAAGTCTTCCGCATTATATTCTGTTTATTAAGTTGAGATGTTGGGGTTTAGATTGTTGGTTTGCTCACATAGTAGGATAAGTGTGGGTGCCACTCGCGGCTCGTTTTGGGTCGTGACACTAATACTTACACACTTTGATACATAAACATTCTATTATTTTTCAATTTTCTTATTTAACAACAGTGTATTCATATTATAGTATATTAGTATATTCATTTTTTTGTTAACAATAGTGTATCCATTTTTCTAATTGTTGTATTCATATGCTAAAATTGTACTACTTTACCTTGTTTGATGTATTAATACATAAAATTTTTATAAATACTTGTATCTTGATATATTAATTTTAAGTTTTATAAATAGAAGCACCAATTTGAATTCAAAGTATTCATATGCTAATTGTATAAGTAATACATTTTCCTTATTTAGTTATTGTAATTACAACCGTATTAGTGTATAAATAATAAAAAAAAAAAAGCATATGTAAAAAAAAAAGAAAAAAAAAAATAACTTTTACATTCAAAATTTTATAAATACCTTTATGATTAGTATTTAGTGAATATATTGTATTTAGAATATAAATACAACCTTTTGTATTATGTGAATCAATCATATTTGCATACAATATTAGTTTGGTAATTTAATTATGAAATTTCAGTTATTTCGGAACATAATAAATGGTTGGTACTTAAAAATTATGGTAACATATCATACCTTATTTAGTGCATTGTATAAAATAATAATGTAATAACAATAAAATAAAATTTTTTATACAAACATATAGCTAGAAATTGACATAAAGTGTAGTCATTTCTTGTAAATAACATATTTATAGCTATTGAATTTCAATAACCCTATAAATATAGTCATTTTTATAAATTGCTCTAGTTTAATACTGAGAATTTTTTTAATAATGAAAAGTTTGCGACTCCAGTGACGTGATTCAAAGAATCACCGTTTTAAAAACAAAAAATACCTTGTTTAGTGCCTTAAAATTGAAATTGTAAGTAGTACACATAATCAATATACCTTGTAGACAATGAATACAATGGAATGACCACTTAAAATATAAACTACATATGCTAATTAACATAGTTATAGTTATTGAACTATATTAACCTTTAACTATAGATCATTCCCATAAGTTTTTCGTTCTTAATTGTCAAGTGTTGATTCGGCTTATTGGGTTTGAAAAGGTGTGAATGAAAATGAAGAGTTGCGGCTTTTATATGAAAAATTGTGACTTTTATGAAAGGTTGCGACTGTTATGAAAAGTTGTGACATTTATCGAAAGTTGTGACTTTTATTAAAGGTGACGACCTTTCCAAACGATTGTGACTTTTCCAAAGGTTTGTGACCTTTGCAATAAGGTACGATAAGAACCTTTTCGCACTACCCTCTGTATTCAATAAATTGAGGGATTTCCTCTCATTTTAAAAGAAGAGATTTCTCTGGACTTCTTCTACTACTAAATCTAGTATTTTACGTGTACTTTACTGCCGTTGAGTGGCTCGCTGACACCAGAGTTTTGTGTATCAATACACTGGTTGTTGAAATTATTCTATCCGGAGAACATATTCCAAATCAAACCTCGGATCTAGAGGGGAATAATTTCCTTAGGGGACACTGTGCATTCAGTGGACTTGATCTTATTTCTGTTTTTTCAAATTCTTGTATGTGTTACAGATTTTAGATTTATGAATTAATTTATGTTCTTCATTGGTTCACTAAACTTTGCTAACTTCGTGTTTCTGCAAAGTTTGTTGGAATCCATAAGATTCTTTAAACACAGATTAACAACATCATTAAGAAAAAAATATTTCGTATATTTTTTCTAATCTGTTTTTGATTCTAGTTTCTCTACTAGTTTTAATTTTCTAGTTGTGAAAATGTTCTTAAACTTTGTTGTGTTACAAAGTTCTTCAAAGTTTTGTTCTAAGTATGTTAGGAATACAAGATGAAAAACAATCTTAAGGAAATTATTATACTGTTAGTATTTTTTGTATTTAACTGATATTGAGAATCTGATCATGGAAGTAAAAGATTAGTGTGTTACTTCTCTACAGTTCCATGCTTTGTTAATCAAAGTCGAAGTGAGAATGTCAAATTTTTTTTTTGTGATATTCCAATTAAAGATTACACCTAGTAACCTTCTTATTATTTGTCTAAGGAGGAAAATAGTTTCTAAGAGTTAACAATTTTTATTTTTTTTATCATGTGTATCTTTGGAAAAAGATCTGCAAACTATATGTTGTGGGATGAATTTTTCTTGAAAAATAGTGTTGCATTTAAATTCTTTAGTTTGCAAAATTAGAGATGCATTTTTTTGTTTGATAAAATAGTATATAAAAATGTTATAGTTTGAAGACTATTGAAAAGAAAAACATTTCTATGTGAAAAAGAATATGTTAACTTCTGTTAGGAGACCAAAAAACTTTTGTAGTTTTGTACTCCATGTGAAATTTAATTGTATCTGATTTTTGTAGACTATTTTTTTTGTAGTTTCTACTCTATAAATCATCAGACTATACAATTGGTTTATATGAAAACTTCACATAATAAGTCAGTGTTGTACTTTTGATTTTCTATAAGCTTCAATGTTACATAGATATAAATTGTACAATTTTTTTGTCTTTATTGTAAGTATTCTAAAATATTAAGTGGTATGTCTATTTGTGATAGATGAAAAGTACCAGTGACCTAGAGTCTGTGTCTCTATGGAATGAAGTTTGACATTGTGTAAACATTGTCAAAGAAAATTGCAGCACTATAATTCTTTCATAGAATTATGTTTCCAAAGAAGTTTCATATTAAAATATGTGAAAAAACTATTTTCAAATACTTGAAAAATATTTTTGAGATCATATAAAAAATGTGGGGGTTCTTTGTGTATGATAAAGTTACAATTGGACTTGATGTCGAATTTAAATTTGGAGTACAAGATCGATTTTCTATGATACTTTAGTATTATGTTAGACCCACAAAATTATTAGAGTATATTTGATATTTTGATCGTTGAGTTTATAGTTTACTATTATATGATATGACCAGTATGAAACTACTAAATTATATGTATACTTATTCAAAATGATTGTGTTCTTTTATAAAAAAGTTTCACTTGAAGTGATGTGATTTTTCGTGAAAAGATATGTCTATTAAGTTTAACTATTTGTATAGATATGAATATTGGTGAATAGTCATTTGTCATGTTTTGTAAAAGAAGCATTTGAATTATATTGTCTTTATTGGACCCGATGTAATTTTTCGTGGGTAGTTCTATTACAATCAAATTAAAATTTATGGAAAGGTCCTTTTGTAAAGGACATTTGACAAGGTGATGAATCTAACAATGTTTGTATGCACAAAATTGTATGAAATAGGAACAAAATATTAGTTAGAAAAAGACTACATCGCGAAGAGCTTTTCGAAATCAAAATTTTTATTTGTTCTTACTTGCTTGAGTCAAAGTTTTTGACATGAACACTTGGGCATGTCATTTACAAAACCTTGTAATGAAAACTGATCAATTAGAAGTTTTGTCTAACTTTGAGTGCAATAAATAAAATGTCATGTTTGTGCGAAATCTAAGTATGCTAAGCATTCTTAGAAATCTGTTGAAAGAAATTCTAATCTCTGTGACATTTGTTATATGAAGTCAATACCATCTTGTGGTGGAAAAAGTATCTCATAACTTTCATTGACAATTGCATTAAAAATGACCATGTCTATTTGCTAAAGGTAAGGATGAAGCAATAAAAATGTCTAGACAATATACTATCGAAGTTGAAAATCAGTTGGGAAAAATAAGAAGTGATAATAATGGAGAGTATGAATCTCCTTGTACAAAATATGTTTGAAAAGTGGATTTAACCATTAAACTACTGCCGTATTCACCTAAATCTAAAGAAAATCGAACGTTGAAAGAAATAATGGATGCGTTATTTATAAGTTTGAGTTTACTACAAAGGTAACAACAAAAAGTTGTCCTTTCAAAAAGAAAGCAATTTTGTTTATTCAGGACACAATCTATTTAATATGAGAAATGGAACGGAAGAATCCAACTTGAAATATTTCAAAGTGTGGGGGCCAAAATTCATGTTCCTATTCCTAAAACGATTGAAATAGGACCTAATACTATGGATTGTAACTTTGGACTTGAGTAGTCTAGTGAAAGGTCTAAACGACCTTGGAAAGAACAAAAGGAGAATATATGTAATAAAGAGATTCAGAGGCGTAGTAAATGTCAAGGGACATATACTTCCTTTGCATATGATTTTGTAATATTTCTTGTGTCTTATGTAGACTCATCCTTTTGGACAGATGGTGTCAATAGTGAGATTGATTCAATTTTGATCAATCCTATTGGAAGTTGGTTGATGTTTCTCCAGGAGATAAACTTTTGGGTTCAAAATGAATCCTGAAAAAGAGAATAAAAGTCGATGGAAATATTGACAAATATAGAGAAATACTTTGTGTCAAAGGTTTTAGACAAAAACAGGATTTTGATCTTGTTGATATATATACTCATCAATAACTAAAATTCCATCAGTTCGGATGCTAATATTATTAGTTGTGATATCTGACCTCCAAATTCATCAAATGAATATGAAAATATTATCTTAAACGGAGAATTAGAGGAAGAAATTTACATGGAATAATCCGAGGGTTTTATGATTTGTGTAATAAAAGAAAGTGCGTGAACTTGTTAAGTCACATTATGGACTAAAACAATCACCCAATCAATGACATAAGAAATTTGACCAAACCATGATGGAAAATCAATTTAAGAATGATGAAAGTGATAAATTTGTGCACATTAAATCACAAGGTCATTGTTTGTATATTGGTTATATGTTAATAATCAATAGAGATACTAATGACATAAATGCTACTAAACGTATGCTAGAAAGAAATTTTGGAATAAAAAATCTTACAGTTGTTGATGCGATCTTAGGTATAAGTCTTTAGATCTATATGTTTAGCATTTCAGTCTCATTGATTGAAAAGTGACAAGTCAAATAGTTGGATAATATTGTAGTCTCAATATATGTGAGCTTTGCATTTCAAAGCGTGAAAGCAAAGTGACTCACTTTGTATTAAGCTAGAGTATTGAAGTATCATGTATATCATGAGTGTGCGCGATCACATAACATTTGCTATTAATAAAGTGAGTTGGTTCACAAGTGATCCCAATCAAACTCATTAGATGACAATAAATAGTGTTTGGAGTACTTAAAAATACTTAAAACTATGACTTGCATTAGAAAATATCCAACAATATTGAAAGCATATAATGATGCAAATTTGATCACCGGCCAAATGAAGTAAAATGCACGAGCGGATATATATTACTCTTGGTAGAGGAACAGTCTCTTGGAAATATTTCAAAAGATACATGTATTGCTAGCTCTACAATGATCTTTGATCTAGGTGCTCAAGATAAGGTCGGTGAATAAGTTGAATGACTCTAGAATTTCTTGATAGATATTCTTTTTTGGCCCAAACCATTGGTATTAGTATGCATACACTTTTAAATTCAAGATACAATAGGTAGGGGCATTGAGCATGATGTATAACGAAAAGTCTCGTCATATAGGAAACATACATGAACCATTAGAAAACTACTCTCTAGTGGAATTATCAGAATTGACTATGTAAAAGTCAAAGGATAATGTTTCGGATCCACTTACAAAAAGACCTAAATAGAGAGAATGTTTAAAGATCATCTAAGAGAATGGATTTACATCTTAGGACAAGCCATCATGGCGGTAACTCTATCTAGTAGACTGGAGATCCCAAGAGCTAGATTCAAGGAGAAAAAAAAGTTGTGAACGACGGTTCAACATTCTCAGCCAACTCAATCCATTCTTTTGATGAAGATAATGCTCAGGAATAGTATACAACATTAAAGCTTGTTAATGAGTTAATAAAGGTTAATGGTTTTAATGATTTGCTATGTTTGGAAAAGTTGACCAAATAGTGTATCTACGCGATAACACAGTTAGAAATCACCTATATGAGTGTGAAGTGCAAGCCGCTTCGAAGAAGATGATTGTCAAAAGCTCATCTCTCTGTACACTCATGAAACCAGGAGGTGTTCATGGCTGAAATGAACACAACCGTAAGAACCATAAATGGTAAAGGGTTAATTGTGTGACATATGGTTGTCTAGGTATACACTAAAGCTCGACGATTCAAAAATATGGCATCTACCGAGTGACTGAGTATATCCAACATATGTTCACTACGTAAGTCCAAGGGGAAACCTACTTATCTAGATGAAACTAATTCTTCTTGTAAAGTACACATACATGTCTGTTTCTTTGTCTTGAAGTCATTCCCCATTCATGCGGGGATTGTTGGGTTTAAAAAGGTGTGATTGAAAAATTGAAGAGTTGTGACTTGTATAAAAGGTTGCGAATTTTATGAAAGGTTGTGCCTTTTATGAAAAGTTGTGACTTTTTATAGAAAGTTGTGACTTTTATTAAAGGTTGTGACCTTTCCAAAGGTTTGTGACCAATTCGATACGCCACAATAAGAACCTTTTAGCACTACCCTCTGTATTCTAAATTGAGGGATTTCCTTTCATTTAAAAAGAAGATATTTTTCTGGACTTCTTATACTACTAAATCTAGTATTCTATGTGTACTTTACTGTCGTTGAGTGGCTCTGACACCAATGTTTTGTGTATTAATACACTGGTGATTGAGATCATTCTATCTTAGGAGGACATATTCCAAATCAAACCTCAGATACTAGAGGAGAATAATATCCTTAAGGGGACAATGTGCATTCAGTGGGCTTGATCTTCTTTCTGTTTTTTCCAGATTCAGGTATGTGTTACAGATTTTAGATTTGTAAATTAGTTTCTGTTCTTCTTTAGTTCACTAAACTTTGGTAACTTCGTCTTTCTGCAAAGTTTATTGAAATTAGTAAGATTCTTTAAACACAGATTAACAACATCATTAAGAAAAAATATTTCGTATATTTTTCTAATCTGTTTCTGATTCTAGTTTCTCTACTAGTTTTAATTTTCTAGTTGTGAAAATGTTCTTAAACTTTGTTGTCTTAGAAAGTTCTTCAAAGTTTTGTTCTAAGTATGTTAGGAATTCAAGATGAACAACATAACTCACTCCTGAGTAGCGTTTTAAAAGTTGGGGGTGTGAGGTGTACGGGGCGAGGCGCAAGCCCCTAAAAACGGGACGTAAGTCCCATGGATTTATGGGCCATAGTTGAGTATACACAATTTTATAATTTTAGTACTAATAAAATAAGCAAAAGCAAACCTTTTAATGATTACAAATAAATTTTATAAAAAACTTATAATATATAGAAATTTTATCATGATTTTTATTTGAGATAAGTACTAATAATAAATAGTGAAGAAAAAAAGGATTATTATTACTATTTGAGAAATATCATTACACAATTAATTAAAAATATGATTAAAAAAATTTAAAAAGCCCCATCGTAAGTTTTTAGGCCCAAGGGTTATGTGCCACGTAAGACAAAAGGTGTAAAAAATTACCAAAAAAATAAGATCGGGGTTGGGAGGGATGGGGTGGGGGGTTGGGGTTGTAAAAGGATCTTAATTTAGTTAAGGTGTGTCTTTGGGATTTTGGTCATAGTCTAGGGGGTACTTGTACTTTTTCTCATATTTTATTTCTATTCTTAGTATTAAATAACTGCATAAAATTGTGGTAGTCAAATTTAAAGTTTCAAGGCATTATTAATAATGTTAGTGTCACGACCAGGGAACACCCCCTAGAAGTAACACGGCGTACTTGACCTCTCGGAGGTCTTATACAATCCCATAGTTATCATTCATCACATCGACATAATAAATTTAGCGGAAAATTTAAAACTTTTCATAACACCTCATATGCTGAAACTTTGATTCATATACATATAAAATATAAGTCATAATACATATATAGACTCTAAGTCTCTTTGCCATCTTAGACTCAATAACTTTTGAGTACATTAAGGACAAGGCCCTTATGACATAATACAAAACTAAACATTACTAAATAGACTTTACAATAAGTACACATGAGGACATCCTTGGACTTAAGGATTCATTTCCTTGAGCTTGGGAATCACCTATAAAGCTCTTCATCATTCAAGACATCCTTTAAGCATCCATAACCTACACTTTGTATAAAAAGTAGAGAAGAATGGGATTAGCATAGGAATGTTTATGGCAACCATGCGAAAACATGCATTAAAAAAGGACATTTTCTTTGAAACCTTACTTCATGCCATTTTGAGTAAATCATCATAAAACCTTTATCAATAACATATATATAATTTTCATACTTCATAGAGACACCGTAAGTCCAAACATCATAGAAAAACACATATCATCATGGAAGTATAATATCACATAGACATAGTTAATTCAAGACCTTCATCATATAGTCAACACGATCAACATCACGCATAAAGACTCATATCATGCACATCTTCATAACAAGTAGACAAATACTATAATGTCATGCATAAGGAACACATACATAGTGACATGCATTCGAACACCTTCCTAGAACTTCCTAAGGAGCTACTTGTGCAATGTCTAGATGGGTTCATTACTTCCACCTATCCTAAGTAACCTCCCTTAAGTCATTCTATTTAGTGTCCTAGTCATTAACTTCCATTGTCCATTTTACTCTAGGGAAACTATAGCCTTAACCGACATAGACCATGTGATGCTAAACATGGAATCTAATGTCATAGAACCCCACACCGATAAAGGGTGGTCTACCGGCTAAAGTAGAACCCATCATAAACATAGCTTTCTAGATGGATCTACTAGCTAGTATCTTATGGTGGCAACATAGTTTATGTAACTTGGGGGATTCATGGAAATATTAACTCTAAACCCTATGTTGGGTCATGAGGCTATCCACCCCATGAGATTTATTTTAGACCTACCTTCCCACATTGGAAAGGGACACACACTCATATACAATTTCACTCGGTGCTAAGCTAAGTTCCTTTTATCGAAAAAGCCTTCATTAACATTTATTTATAAAGACATAGGCTTGGGAGAGTCATCCCCTCATATGATTAGCTCATAGGTCATAGATGAAAGTTCATCAACCTAAATCATGTGAGAATATCCTTTCACATGGACATAGCATATGTATTAGCACTATCTAGCTTAGGATACACTTGAGCACACCTTTCAAGGCTCCTCTATTGACTAGATAAACATTCATGTGTATGAGTGTACACATATATGTGAGCAAACGTTTCACATAACACATAATGTCACACATGTTCATATATCAATGCATAAGTCTATAGGCATAACTATAATAGCAATCCTTTCACATACCTACTAAGACACTATGCACTTTCCTACCTCATCATATCATATACATCATATTCATAACATGTTCATATATTCATCCTTCATATACATAGATACCAAACCTAGGAACTATCTAAATCTCTAAATCATATATTCATCAATTTTCCTTCAAGGCCATGGTCAACACATATATAATAACAATAAGATAAACACCGCCACCATAAGTGGACCATACCACATAATGCCATACAAGGCTTCATCAGCATTACTATAAAGAAATAGAGAAGTAGAAGAGTAGAGGGAATAAACATTCTTACCAATTTCTTATCCCTTGATCATCATTGAGAAACACTCCTTATTCATAAATAATTCACATATATGGCAGTATCTAAATGTACTTTAAACACATAAGAAACCATTTACAAGTCGCTACAAGATTATTCTATATCATAATACAACACATTAACATACTAGGAAAGTAGAATAACATAGATCATTAGCTAATTTCCCTTGCATTGATTTAGATCATATTTAATACATGTTATGAGTCTAATGCACTATATAAACCAACATTAAACCATATTGAAATCATATTTACGTACCCTCTAGATTAAGGTTACAACATAGGCTATTCATGTTGAAATCCTCATATATTTATAATCGTGGACTGATCATCATCAATTCTCCATCAATTAACATAATTAACAATAAAAACAAGCAATTCAACTTAAGAGAAACACCATTTACACAAGAACAAGCCATAATCACAAAGCCCATGCAAGAGCTAAAGCAATTTTGTAAGGAACATGGGTTCATCATGCAATTGGAGTGAAAGTACGTTCAAGTCGTTGTATTAATTTCAATTCATCATGATTTAATCATTAAAAACGTTTTGATAAAGAACCCATGGCTAGATTGGAAGATTGGAAATTTGATCATAAGATTTCTTTGAAAAACATTGAGAAGAACTCTCTAAGTGAAAGGTTACTTGAAGATGAAGGATTTCCATACCTTTGTCTATTTGTAAATATCTATAAATTTATGATTCATCCATGGAAAACCCAGCTTGTATCTGTTCTTGAGCTTCACCAACAATGGTGGTTTCTAGAGAGAGTATTTTTGGAGGGAAAGGTTTCAATCTTGTGAGAGGATTCTAGAATGAGGTGATCACGTTTTGATGAATTACATACACCCAAAAATAGCTAAATAAACATATTATAGTCAGGTTAGGATGTGGGTGAATTTCCCATTCACCCCTTTAATGAAACAGACGCAGGCTGCCAGTTGCAGGCCACCCGCGACGAAGGCACTGACGGGGCGTCGTGGCCTTGATGGGCCATGCCTGGCTTCCGTCATTGGGTACTTAGACAAATATTGGATTGAGACCTTACCAAGGCAATTCCCCACCTACGGTACCTGCTCTAAGGACCGTTGGTGGCCCAACAATCTGTCGTTAGGCCCGTCAATGGACACTGCCCAGGCAGTGTCTTAGGCAGCTTTGGGTCCTTCTTTTGGGGCCTCTTGTGGGGCCCTTTAGAATTCGTGCCCGGGAGTTTCCAACGTGATTACGTACCATAACAATTTATAGACCTTCTAAATAAATTTAATACAAAAAAAAACACCTATAAGACGTCCAAACAGACTTGGCCCCAACATGACATACGATGAACGTCTTAGGGGCTATCTTTCGAACGCCTTGGACGTTCTTGGGCGTTTGACCTCCAAACTTCACGAAACTTCATATAACAACATTAAGAATCATTTTAAAACATTTTAATACTTATTAGTCTCATTTCATACATATTTAAGCATGCATAGACACGTGAGGCAAATAAGCGACTAGTCGTCGAACGTCTTGGTCGTCCCTTGACGTTCGACTTCCAAATCACTTCAAACTTTTCACACTGCCTCTAATACATATAATAAGACATTGTAGAAAATTATAATATCTTTAAACACCCATAAACACATAAAATGACAGATTAGGCATCTTGGTCTTAGTCGTTGAACGTCTTAGTCGTCCTCTAACGTTCGACTTCCAATACCTCTAATATTTTAGATACTTACTATATAACTATATTTTAAGCATATTTAGGACATTATAAATTTAATTAAAACATGCTAGGCTCTAGACACCTTATCTCGTTTTTCGGGGTCTTACAGTTAGTTTAGTAAAATGCACCTTTAATTAATTTTTTAGGGGGTGTCATATCAAGAAGGGTCAAGTAATATAAATACACAAAGTAAGAGAGTGTAGAAAGATGAAAATATACTCATACGGCTTAATGCATAATTATATTAAAATACGGTAAAAAAAAATGAAATTTTAATTCATTAACTTATTATTCCACTTATAATGTGAATAAATTTAAATAAATAGTTACAAAATACCAAGTTAATAATAAATTGAATATACTATAAAAAGGGATTACATATATATGATATAACAAGGTAAAAAAAAACACAGGAAAAGGGAAGAGTTCGATTATTGTTCAAAGTGGGGGCGGGTTGATTTTTAAAATAAAGATAGGGTGAAAAGGAAATTCACACTATAGATTAAATGCTTTGAGAAATTACTATAGATAATAATAGGGCAAATTAATAAATAAAAGATAAGTTATGTCTTGATTCTCTAAATTTGACAAGTAAAAATGGACAGAGGGATAAACTTTGTACCTTGAACCGAAAAATTTGGACCATCATCTAAGCTATAGTCAAAGATTTTTTTGTTGTTGTTGCATATATACCATTTTGGAGCTACGTTAAAGATTAAAAGTTGTAAGAATTTAAGTTTGAATTTTGGTTATAGCGATCCTCATAGTCATATTGAGTTTTTTTTGGTGTCATTTTTCTATTGCCTCTTT
>JAKWJD010000817.1:0-14366 GCA_027705065.1 Solanum peruvianum | reverse complement strand
AGCTCGAGCATTGGAAGAGGAAGCACCACTTTTATTTCCTTTCTTTTAAAGGAATTTTGATAGAGCTTACAAAATGTTCATGTGTGCGACATTCATTCTTCCAATGGCCTTTCATGCCACAACGACGACAATTACTTTTTAAAGGGTTATTTTGAGAACTCATGTTGTTCTCCTTTTATTATGACCACCACCTTGACGATTAGTGTATCGTCTTTTATCTTTGCCACGTCCCCGTGCATTATTATATCCCCGATGATCATCTCTTTTTACTTCAGATTGATCACGTGCTTCCACCACATTTGCCTCCGGTAATGGAGCAGCTCCAGTGGGACGAGCTTCATGATTTTTCATTAAAAGGGCATTATGTTGCTCAGCCACCAAAAGACACGAGATTAGTTCAGAATAGTTCTGAAAACCCTTTTCACGATATTGCTGCTGCAATATCACATTTGAGGCATGAAAAGTAGTAAGTGTCTTTTCCAACATGTCCTCATCTTTTATAGTTTCCCCACATAATTTCAACTGGGAGGTTATCCTGAATACATCAGAGTTGTATTCAATTACGGTCTTAAAATCTTGAAACCGTAAATGCATCCACTCATAACGAGCTCTTGACAACACTGTTGCCTTTAGGTGGTCATATCTCCCCTTTAAATCAGTCCACAATTCAAGTGGATCTTTCACCGTCAGATATTCAATCTTCAGGCCCTCATCAAGATGATGACGAAGGAAAATCATAGCCTTCGCCTTATCTTGACTCGATGCTTCATATCCCGGAGTAATCATGGCATCAAGACCTTTAGCAGCCAAGTGAATCTCAGCATCGAGTACCCATGAAGGATAATTCTTTCCAGAAATAACTAATGCCACAAACTCAAGTTTGGATAAATTCGACATAATGAAAATTATGAGAGAAGAGAATATTGTCACGACCTATAAAACCGAGCCGGACTGGCACCACATTTACCCTCCTATGTGAGCGAACCAACCAATCCAACCCTTAACATTCCAATGTATATCAACAGAAAATAATGCGGAAGACTTAAACTCATTAATAAAAACAATTCAAAACTATTATTATTATCCCCAAAATCTGGAAGTCATCATCACAAGAACATCTATCCTCAAATTACTAAACTAAATTGTCTAAGAAGCTAAAAACAAATACTAGCTAGTCCATGCCGGAGTTCAAGGCATCAAGACTTGAAGAAGAAGAAGATCCAGTCCAAGCTAGACGCATTAGCTCACCCTGATTCCGATGGAGTGAAGACTGGCTTAGAATCTACTGTTGAGTTGAAGACGACGGAACGTTTGCTGCATTCCACAAATAACAAAGAAGAAAACATAAAAGTAGGGGGTCAGTACAACCACAAGTACTGAGTAGATATCATCGGCCAACTCAAAATAGAAGATAATATATATCAAGTAATATCATAAAATCAACTATGATGCTTAACATGTAGCAACACAGTACTATATCATTAACATACCGTTAAGTTCACCCATGAGGAGTCAAGCCTCAATACCATACTCATTTGGGAATTGGGTTCATTAGATTGAGTATATTCACATCTTTCAAGATTCATTATCTTTCTTCCTCTTGTGTCGGTACGTGACACTCCGCTCCTCTATTTCTATCCTGGTGCCGGAACGTGGCACTCCGATCCTCATATACTATCCTGGTACCGGAACGTGGCACCCGATCCATATACTATCCTGGTGTCGGAACGTGACACTCCGATCCTCATTCTATCCTGGTACCGGAACGTGGCACCCGATCCATATACTATCCTGGTGTCGGAACGTGACACTCCGATCCTCATTCATCCTGGTACCGGAACGTGGCACCCGATCCCCTAATTCATCAAGCTTCTTTATACTAAGGCATCATCAATCTCTTATATAATATATCAAGCCTTCTTTTCTACTAAGGCATCATCATTCTCATTATATAATTATCAAGCCTCTTTTTCAACAGGCATCATCATTAACAAGTGAATTAGGGTTTCCTTTCAAGATTTAGGATTCAATAACTTCATCATGCTTAGTTATCACAATTTCATAATCCCAATCATGCAAGCATACAATTAAACACATAGCAGGGTTTACAATACTTCAATACTATCATTCACTATTCAGAGTTCACTACGAATATCGTAAATTAAAACCATAACCTACCTCCACCGAAGGCTAGTGATCAAGCAAGAATTCTCCCAAAGCCTTGTATTCCTCTGTTTTCTCCTCTCTCGTTCGATCTCCCTTTCTTCTCTCTTGTTCTTTCTGTTTTTTCTTTTTATTCAAACCCTCTTTCTTTTACCCCTAATTAGTATATAATTAAGTTGAAAGTTGGACATTAATAACCCACTAATTAACTTAAGGTTACCTCTTTTAACCCCCAAGTAATTAGACTCATTAATATTAACCCTCTAACTTTGTAATTAAGGGAAAGAATAGTCCAAAACGTCCCTTAAAACGTGTAAAGAAATCCGATTCTGCCTGGGATTCGCGCAACCTGTGACGGCCCGTCGTGCCTGCGGACGGTCCGTTCACGCAGGTCGTCGCAGCCCCAAGGACTTACGTGGACTGTGACGGTCCGTCACACCTGTGACGGTCCGTCCTGCACCTCCGTCATGACGGTCAGAGCCTCGTTCCCTGTACCAATTCTCAAAAGTTGAAGTGTTTGCAACGGGAGAGCTCACGACGGTTCGTCGTGGATGTGACGGCACGTCCTGCAGGTCCGTCACAATTTACAGAGAGTCAATTTTCAGTACCCAATTTCAGAATTTCTAAGTATATTGAAACGAGACCCTGCGACGGTCCGTCGTGCCTGTGAGGTCCGTCGTGGGTTTCCGTCATTTCAGCCAATTTTACAGAAATAAAATCTGTTGCTCAAAACGACTAAACAGGTCGTTACAATAGATACCAATTTACCCATCGTTCGTCCCCGAACGATCAAAAGAAGAAGAACAATGGCGAAAAGGAGTACCTGAATCTATAAACAGATGTGGGTATTTTTCTTGCATATCTGCCTCCTTCTCCCAAGTAGCCTCTTCAACCGGTCGATTCTTCCATTGAACTTTGACGGATGCGATCTCTCTCGACCTCAGTTTGCGAACTTCTCTATCTAATATAGCAACTGGTTCCTCCTCATAAGTCAAATTCTCATCAAGCAAAACTGAATCGCAACGGATAATGTAGTTTCCATCTCCATGGTATCTTTCAACATGGACACATGAAATACCGGATGCACTCCGGATAGCCCTGGGGCAAGGCTAATTCATAAGCCACCTCCCCTATTCGCTTAAGCACTTCAAATGGTCCAATATACCTTGGACTTAGTTTACCTCTTTTTCCCAAGTTCCCAAACCCCAACCGCATCACCCCTTTCATGGGCGAAACCTTCACAAGACTTGTTCACCTTCCATGAACTCCATCTCTCCTAACCTTTCGGTCTGCATACTCCTTCTGTCTACTTTGCGCCGCTAGAAGCTTTTCTTGAATGCACTTCACCTTATCTACACGATCCCTCAGTACCCCTGGTCCTCAAGAGGCTACCCCAACCAACCAATGCAATCGAACAACCAGGGAGATCTACACACTCCTCCCATACAATGCTTCAAACGGAGCCATATCAATACTGGAGTGATAGCTATTATTGTATGAAAACTCCCCAAAGGTAAAAAGCTATCCCATGGCCACCAAACTCTATCACACATGCACGAAGCATATCCTCCAACACTTAATCGTTCGCTCAGACTGACCACCTCAGTCTGAGGGTGAAACGCAGTACTAAGGTCCAACCTAGTACCTAATTCAGCATGTAATGTCCTCCAAACTTAGAAGTAACTGCGTACCTCTATCTGATATGATGGAGAGTGGAACTCCATGCAGTCGAACGATTTCTGAGATGTATATTTTTGCTAACTTCTCTGAATTGTAGTCACCTTGACCGGAATGAAGTGAGGGACTTAGTTAATCTATCCACAATCACCCAATGGAGTCAAACTTACCCAAGGTCTTTGGAAGACCACACACAGTCCATTGCGATTCTCTCCCACTTCCATTCAGGAATGGGCATTCTCGAAGTGTTCCTTTGGGCCTCGGTGTTCATACTTTACTTGTTGACAATTTGGACATTTGGGAAACAAACTCAACAAATATCTCGCTTCATTCTACTCCACCAGAAGTGTTGCTTTAGGTCGCGGTACATCTTGGTTGCACCAGGATGTATCGAATATCCGGAACTATAGCCTCTGTCAGAATAGTGGTGATAAAATCATCGATGCGGGGTACACATACCCTTCCCTTAATCCTCTAAACACCTTCCCCATCGATGTTGCTTCTTTAGCCTCTCCTTGCAACACTTTATCTCGAATTCGACCTAGTTTCTCTCATCATCAAACTGTCTTCCCTTGATCTTGTCAAGAAAATAAGATCTTGCCTCTACACCAGCTAACAATCCTCCCTTCTCATTTATTTCTATAACCTCATAAGGTCATTAGCCAGAATCTGCACCTCTCTATCCAATGGGCGTCTAGATACTTGCAAATGAGCTAGACTTCCCATGCTTCCGGCCTTTCTACTTAGAGCATCCGCCACACACATTCGCTTTGCCGGATGATACAAGATAGTGATGTCGTAGTCCTTCAGTAGTTCCATCCCTCCCTCTGTCTCAAGTTCAAATCTTATTGAGTAAAGACGTACTGTAGGCTATGATGAGGTCCGTATAGAGACTTCACACTTAACCCCATACAATAGTGTCTCCATTGCTTTAGTGCGAAATACACTACCGCGGCCAACTCCAAATCATGGGTTCGGATAGTTACGTTCATGCACCTTTAATTGCCTCGAAGCATAAGCAATCCATTCTTCTCTTGCATTAGCACTGCACACCCAAACCGAATAGGATGCATCACAATAAACAATGAAGTTTTTACCCTCTACTGGCAAGGTGAGGATAGGCGCGGTAGTCAACAAGTCTTGAGTTTCTGGAAGCTTCCTCACATTCATCTGACCATACATACATGGAACATTCTGCTTAGTCAAGTTCGTCATTGGGAAGGCATAGAAGAGAATCCCTTGACGAATCGGCGGTAGTAGCTAGCTAACCCAACAAAACTACTCCTTATTTCTGACACATTAGTAGGTCTTACCCCAATTCTTCACCGTCTCAATCTTAGATGATCCACCATCACTCCATCCTTAGAAACACGTGCCCCAAGAAGGACACTGAATCGACAAAACTCACTCACACTTGGAGAATTTCGCATAAAGCTTTTTCTTCCTCAACAACTCTAACACCATTCTCAAATGCTCCTCATGTTCCTTCTTACTCTTGGAGTATATCAGTATATCATCAATAAACACACGATCACAAAGAGGGTCCAAATATGGCTTTGAAAATCCCGTTCATCAGCTCATAAAGGCAGCAGGGGCATTCGTAAGACCAAAGGACAATTACCACAAATTCGTAGTGCCCATACCTAGTGCGAAAAGCAGTCTTTGGCACATCCGTTGCTCGTATTTTCAATTGTGATTAACCGGATCTTAAGTCAATTTAGAGAAGACACAAGCCCTTGTAACTGATCGAACAAGTCATCATGCGAGGATGGGGTACTTGTTCTCATAGTTCCTTTGTTCAGTTGTCTGTAGTCTATGCACATCCGAAAGCTCCCCTCCTTCTTCTTCACAAACAAAACCGGAGCACCCCAAGGAGATGCACTTGGTCTAATGAAGCCTTTTCCAACAACTCTTGAAGTTGGCCTTTAACTCTCTTACACTCCGCGGGAGCCATTCTATAAGGGGGTAGAAAAATGGGGCAATACCCGGTTCAAGATCGATACAGAAGTCAATATCCCTATCTGGTGGCATACCAGGAAGATCTGCAGGGAACACATCCAAAAACTCACGGACTACCGAAACCGACTCAATCGAGGGTACTTGAGTAGTGTCATCCTTGAGATGTTGACAAGAAAGCTAAACACCCTTTACTAACCATTTTCTTTGCACGAAGAAAGGACACGATACGCACCGATTGGAAGTGTAGTCCCCCTCCCATACTACGGGTCTGTCCCCAGGCTTGGCCTAACGTCACAGTTTTAGCATTACAATCCAAGATCGCAAAATTCGGAGAAAGCCAAGTCATACCAGAATACATCAAAGTCGACCATTTCTAAGATGACCAATCTACATGATTTTGCTCCCCACAAATTTACCAAACAAGACCTATATACCTTCTCAACTACCACGGCTCACCCACCACCGGAGTAGAAACACTATAGGCATGTCAAGTAAATTCACAATGAAATTTAGACCATTAGCAAATGAGGAAGATACATAAGAAAATGTGGATCCAGGATCAAACAATACAGAAGCCATGCAATCACAGACCAGAAGATTACCTGTGATGACAGCATCGATGTCTCCCCTCCGATCTCCCAGGGAAAGCATAAGAATGGGCCCTTTCGTTGGTTTGCCCGTTGCCCCCACCATGTTTGTGATGTAGGGCTCCAGTTTGCCCATCACCTCTGCCGTTTTGGTGACCACCATTAACCTCGGCCACCACGCCCTCCAGAATAACGGCCTCTACCATACCACCTCTAACCTCTATCTAGCTAGTGGGGGTTCTATAACTCTGGTTTGGACAATACCTCTTAATGTGTCCAATCTCCCCACATCCATACATTCTCTGGGTTCACGCATCGGCCTCTCGAGAAGTGTTGGACCGGTCTGAGGTGGACCCCCAACTACTGTCTGTAGTGAAGACTGAATGGGTCGAACTGAGTAACCTCCAGAACTCTGTCCTCTAGTATATGAACCGTTAAACTCACCACTCACCTCCCTTCGAAACCTCTTGATGTCGATGTCGTGGTGAAGTCGTCTGGCTTCACTCCTTCCACCTCTATCACAAAGTCTACCACCTCTGGAAGGAATGTTGCCGTTGCCGCTATCTGTAAGGCTGAAATCCGCATTTCTGACCTCAACCCCCTTCACAAAACGGCGGATCCGTTCTTGTGGACTGAAACAAAGTTGGGTGGCATACCTGGATAATGCACGGAATTTGGCCTCATATGCGTTACCGTCATCAAACCTTGCTCTAGACTTAAGAACTCAATCCTTTTTCTATCCCTCAAAGTCCTTGGATATACTTCTCCATAAACAACGTTAGAGAATGATTCCCATTCATAGGTTGTGCTCTGTTGGTTGACATTCAACATGTGACCGCCACCACATTGGGCGTTCCTTGAAACTGATAGCTCACGAACGCAACGCCAAACCGTTCTACTATACCATCTTGTGTAGTAGCTCATGACAATCAACCAGAAAATCGTAGGCATCCTCTGATTCTGCGCCCTTAAAGACTGGAGGTTTCAATTTCAGAACTTACTGAAAAGTTCATGCTGATCATTTGTCATAATAGGCCCAGTAGTCAGCACGTGGAAATGTGCCTATTCCCAATGATGCATCCTGCGGGGAGCCATAGTAGCCGCATGTCGTATCTCTGAAACCGGAGGTGTTTGTGCAGAAACCACTGGAGGTGCCTGACCCTGATCGGATAACCCGCTAAGATAGCAAGTACCTGGTTGATCATCTCTTGGGGTAGGTTGGGGTGCATTTCCTCACTTGCACTTGTTCATTCTCCCCTTTCTCACCCTCTCCTTATCACCTCATCGGTCGGTGGAGGAGTCACCGCCCTAGTATCAGATGGGCTAGGGGCTCGTCCTCTTCCTCTAGAGGACGTCCCCACGACCTCTTCCACGGCCTCTTGCCGCTGCTGCTCTTCCTCGAGCTACAGCCCCAGTGGCTGGCGTCGTTTCTTGTCTTTCCGTTGTTGGTTTGCTGGTGCGGTCGTTGCTCTAGTTCTAACCATCTGCGAAATAGAATGAAGATGGTCAGATACCAATTGTATCACCTAGATACCATTGGACTCAAGTAGTAGCACGAAAGAAGAATGAAAGAATGGAATTTTCCTAAAGTCTTATAGCCTCTCAAAGAAAAGTAAAGCGTCCCCCTACCGTTCCTTAAGACTCTACTAGACTCGTTCTTGTGTGATGAGACCAACGAACCTAATGCTCTGATACCAAGTTTGTCACGACCCAAAACCGAGCCGCGACTGGCACCAACACATTACCCTCCTATGTGAGCGAACCAACCAATCTAACCCTTAACATTCCAATGTATATCAACAGAAAATAATGCGGAAGACTTAAAACTCATTAATAAAAACAATTCAAAACTATTATTATTATCCCCAAAATCTGGAAGTCATCATCACAAGAACATCTATCCTCAAATTACTAAACTAAAACTGTCTAAGAAGCTAAAACAAATACTAGCTAGCCCATGCAGGAAGTTCAAGGCATCAAGACTTGAAGAAGAAGATCCAGTCCAAGCTAGACGCATTAGCTCACCCTGAATTTCCGATGGAGTGAAGACTGGCTAGATCTACTGTTGAGTTGAAGACGACGGAACGTTTGCTGCATTCCACAAATAACAAAGAAGAAAACATAAATAGGGGGGTCAGTACAACCATAAGTACTGAGTAGATATCATCGGACAACTCAAAATAGAAGATAATATATATCAGTAATATCATAAATCAACTATGATGCTTTAACTGTAGCAACAACAAGTACTATATCATAACAATTACCCGTAAGTTCACCCATGAGGAGTCAAGCCTCAATACCATCTCATTTGGGAATTGGGTTCATTAGATTGAGTATATTCATTATCTTTCAAGATTCATTATCTTTTCTCTTTTCTCTTCCTCTTGTGTCGGTACGTGACACTCCGCTCCTCTATTTCTATCCTGGTGCCGGAACGTGGCACTCCGATCCTCATATACTATCCTGGTACCGGAACGTGGCACCCGATCCATATACTATCCTGGTGTCGGAACGTGACACTCCTCCGATCCTCATTCTATCCTGGACCGGAACGTGGCACCCGATCCAAATACTACCTGGTGTCGGAACGTGACACTCCGATCCTCATTCGATCAAATTCTATCCGGTACCGGAACGTGGCACCCGATCCCCTAATTCATCAAGCCTTCTTTTATACTAAGGCATCATCAATCTCATTATATAATATATCAAGCCTTCTTTTATACTAAGGCATCATCATTCTCATTATATAATTTATCAAGCCTTCTTTTACACCAAGGCATCATCATTAACAAGTGAATTAGGGTTTCCTTTCAAGATTTAGGATTCAATAACTTCATCATGCTTAGTTTATCACAATTTCATAATCCCAATCATGCAAGCATACAATTAAACACATAGCAGGGTTTACAATACTATCAATACATATCATTCACTATTCAGAGTTCACTACGAATATCGTAAATTAAACCATAACCTACCTCCACCGAAGGCTAGTGATCAAGCAAGAATTCTCCCAAGCCTTGTTATTCCTCTTCGTTTCTCCTCTCTCGTTCGATCTCCCTTTCTTTCTCTCTTGTTCTTTCTGTTTTCTTTTATTCAAACCCTCTTTCTTTTACCCTAATTAGTTATAAAATTAAGTTTGAAAGTTGGCATTAAATACCCACTAATTAACTTAAGGTTACCTCTTTTAACCCCCAAGTAATTAGACTTCATTAATATTAACCCTCTAACTTTGTAATTAAGGAAAGAATAGTCCAAAACGTCCCTTAAAACGTGTAAAGAAATCCGATTCTGCCTGGGATTCGCGCAACCTGTGACGGCCCGTCGTGCCTGCGACGGTCCGTCACGCAGGTCGTCGCAGCCCCACAAGACTTACGTGGACTGTGACGGCCCGTCACACCTGTGACGGTCCGTCCTGCACCTCCGTCATGACGGTCAGAGCCTCGTTCCCTGTACCAATTTCTCAAAAGTTGAAGTGTTTTGCAACGGGAGCTCACGATGGTTCGTCGTGGATGTGACGACATGTCCTGCAGGTCCGTCACAATTTACAGAGAGTCGATTTTCAGTACCCAATTTCAGAATTTCTAAGTATATTGAAACGAGACCCTTCGACGGTCCGTCGTGCCTGTTGACGTCCGTCGTGGGTTCCATCGTTTCAGCCAATTTTCCTTCCAGAATAAAACTGCTGCTCCAAACGACTAAACAGGTCGTTACAAATATGTGAATTAAATAAAAATATTTATATAATACCTTTGCATGTAGCAATTTCGTGCTGATAACGTGTTGTAAAGAAAGCTCAGAATATAAGATGAAAAAGACAAGAAGTATAAGATAGAGGAGATAATTTTCTTATTCAAGTATGTCATACAATGGTGAATGATATCTCTATTTATAGTGTTGAGATATCATAGTCAAAGGTCACCTTGAAATCTTACATAGTTATCATCAAGGTTCATATCACCTTGGTATCTTATCACATTGGAAACACTAATACATGAATCCAATTAATTGTTGGATAACTCTAATGGATCATCCATATATACAATGGATTTACAACAGCTACTGTTAAGTTTGGTGGTTATTATTTATTTATTTATTTCTTGTGACTTAATTTTTTTTTTTTTGTGATTTTGTCTTGGTTGACTCGTTGACCTTTGGGTCATATGGAGGATCTTATTTTAATATGATTGTTCCTCTAAAAGTTGATTAGAATACATTGTCACAATATTTTATATTTTATTTTTATACTTATTAATAATAGATTAAAATTTTAGTATTTTGTTAGTATTATTATTAGTGGTTACCTCATTTATTGTTTATAGTTTGTATACAGTATAATGGCGAATGAGAAAACTCTCAGTCGGTTTTGGAGGCATCCCCATTTTAAAAGACGAAAAATTTAATTAAGTTTATATTATATATTTGTTAAATTGTGCCAATGAGAAAATTCTCCGTCAATTTTGGAGGCCTCCCCAATATTAAAAGACAGAAATTTTTGGTTTAAGTTCATATAATTAGTTTGTTAAAATTGTTGAAATGGTAGATGAAGAAATTACCGTCGATTTTCAAGGTCTTTCATGTTCATAAGACGGATTTTTATAATTAAGTTATTATTTTATTAATTCATTTTTATTCATATTTATTTATTTGTTACTAACACTTTTACGAAATCTGTTTACAGGTACCCAAGACTTGCTTTATTGAAGCTATCGAAAGGAGTTCGAATTATATTTTTTAATTAATTAATTATTTTATATAAACCGATGTTAGACTAACCTTAGGCCGATGTTATTATTTTATTTTCATTGTGTATATTGCATGCTTATTATATTTGTACATTATTTTATTTTCCTTCTCAATTTGAAAAAATAAAATCAGTTGGGAACCACATTGGTGGATTTCGAAGGGTGTCTAACCCCTTCAGTTCGAAATAATTTGAACCCCTTACCTAGATCAATTGGTTTCGTAGACTATCTTTTAAGTTAATTTGTTAATTGGTTTCCTAGTTTTTTCTAAAATTAGGTGGCGACTCCCTTTTCCTTTTAACCCCCTTTTACCCGTTCTAAAAATTATTTTAACTAATTTTTTTAATTGATCCCATTCAAAAGGTGTCAACAATTACACTATGAGATATGTGACTAACATCCAATATTAACAATATCAAACAAAAATAACAAGGAAAAGGATGAAACTAAGCATTGCAAGACCCAACGTATCAATGATGCGTGATTAACAAGAAACAAACGCAGTGACACAAAGGATGAAACTAAGCAGAGGCAACAGTGTTTCTATGTTTAAAATAAAATAAACTTTCTTTTAATTGGAATAAAGCAATAGCCAAAGAACAATATGTCACTATTTAGTGCCAAGATTAGGAATGAAAACAGTGGGGATTTCCTTTCTAAGACTCGATCTAAGCAGAAAAGCAAGTCAAATAAACAAGAAACACTTACAATACCAAAGTAAAACCACTCATAAATAAAAATAAGAAACTAAAAGACATATTTCAGTTAACTAGATCATTCAATGGCATAATATTCAAAATAGAAACAATTTTTCAAATGATGAATTTAAATAGGCGCTTTGGAATTTCGGATGATAAACAACAGAAACAAAAGATTGGAGACTAGTAATATCTTCATGTTATAATGCCAAGATCAATACATGGAAGAACACAATTTAAAACTAGACAAATCAATTAAGCCTATGTCAAACCATCTCATATTGCCAGCTTCAGGAAGGGGACGAAAGGGAATTCTTGGGGAGTTTAAACTCAAATTGGAGGGGAAAGACCTTTTCAGATAAACAGGACGCCTCATAGGGGGTAAGATTTCAACACAAAATTACATTCTTTGACTAATGGGGTACGTTTAACATACTATAGGAAGAAAATAGCAAGCTCATCATGAGAGCCATAAACGATCCCGCAATCGAATCACAAGTTAAGATGCATCTCAACATTTCACATACCTATGGTCGAATCATGCTCAAATCAAAACAGGGAAAGAAAAAGGTGTATTTCATCATTGAAATGAACCTCAACCACACTAATATAGGAAAGTTTATATTTGAGTAAAACAAAGCAACATTAAGCAAAGAGCTACTCTAAACAGTACACTAAAGCTAAAAACACACAAATGAGCTAATAAGAGAAAATGGAGAAGTATACCTTTTTCGGAGAGAGAGTTGAGACAATGAGCAAAAGACGACCGACCCCAACACGAGCAAAGCTTCCTTCACAAATGCTAATCAAAGAAACCGACAACAAACCAAAAATTTCTATCCGTAATTCTTATTTCGAGTATATCACTAATAGTTCTTAAATGCTCTATGGACGATTTCCAAACTGACGACAACTCAAAATTGCGAAAATTTTCACTCTCCCTCCTTCTCAAAGTAACAGTAAAGAATATATACAGAGAGGAATTAGGGTTAACGATTTTGGAACCAACCGAATCAAATTTGGGTTTAAAACCCATCTTCAATTCAAATTTGAAAACTTTCACCGAAATGGAAGAACACTCTTTCCCTGAGGTTTCAACCTTATTCCAAAATAGGAAAGGTGGATGGACGACTAAGATTAACCTCCCATCCTTGCACCTTGAGGTGGCGTAAGCTCAGGCCATAAGGACGATTCTGCATGCCTGCTACGCTGTTGAAACTACGAAAAGGTTGTTGCAAGACAGAAAAAGGGAGAAGGGGACGTTTGAGGAAGACGACGAGGAGGAACAGAGCGCATTGCAAGCCACACCGTTCGAAATTCAACGGGTGAAGGGGCGTGACTTCTGATTTCTATGCGCTGGATATTTTCTTTGGGGAAGAAGACGTGGATGGGTCGCGCGTATATCACTACGCTTCTGGGTTCTCCTTACCAGACTGAAAAATGATTTTCTTTTCTTTTGTGAATGGATGGATGGGGCGGGTCAAATAAAATATAGGTCGAGCTATTCGTTGGGGGGTTTCTTGGACTGAATATGGGATGGGCAAGACTTTGAAAATAAGAGAATTGGGGTACTGAAAAAATGGCAAGGGTCCAAAATGGATTGCAATACACCAAGTCATTAATTAAATTGAAGCTCAATCTGCAGGTTTGGAATAAATTAAATAAGACGAACTAAAATAATCGATTGACGAGCTTCTTAAGGCCAACAAAATAAAATACTTAATTTGGTTACAAAATAAATAACTAAAAAAAGAAAACTATCATATAGCTAAATAGCTAATCAAATATTTATATAAAACAAAATATATATATTATTAATTTTATATTTTTTTCTATTTTTTTGAATTTTGAATAATGATAAAAATATGATAATTATATGAATAATTATGTAAAACATATCCATTAGCCTAAAAAATATAAAAGTGTCGAAACTTTATGTAAAATAACTTGCAAGCTAGATTCTTTTTTTTCAAAAAATATTTAAATTGTTTAAACTCGAGAAGCTCGTTATTTGATTATCACTGAGGAAGGTCAAAAAGTTGAATGTCAACATTTGTTTCAAGTCATTAGGGATTCAGTAAGTTTACATACTTTGATTTCTTGGCCTGCTTCAACAAAACACTATGGTTGATCCATATAAATTTTTTCATTTAGAAAAACAGTTTTTACATCTATTTGACAAATTTGCAAATAAAAAATTGCAGCCATAGCAATTCAAAGTCTAATGAATGTAATTTTTTTTACCAGAGAAAAAATATCAAAAATACTCTAGGTCTTCTAGTTGTTTAAAACCTTTTGCAACTAGCCCAACCTTGTATTTATCAATAGAATCATCCGGTTTCAACTTTTTCCTTAAGATCCATTTGCAACCAATTGTTTCCAAGTTTTATTAGAAATTAGTTATTTCATTTCATCATTTACAACCTCTTTCCAAAAAATAGAATCATGTGAAGATAATACTTCTTTCAAAGTTAGAGGGTCATCTTCAAAGTTAAACACATACAAATTTGGACAAAATCTTTTTCTATTCT
>JAKWJD010000816.1:0-14672 GCA_027705065.1 Solanum peruvianum | reverse complement strand
CTTGTTGTTGCTACATGTTGAGTTTATAGTTGATTTATAATATTCTTGATATGTATTATCTTCTATTTTGAGTTGGCCGATGATATCTACTCAGTACGTGTGGTGTTACTGACCCCCTACTTTATTGTTTTCCTCTTTGTTTTATTTGTGTTATACAGCAAACGTTCCGTCAACTTCGACTCAGCAGTAGATCAAGCCAGTCTTCACTCCATCGGAATTCAGGGTGAGCTAATGCGTCTAGCTTGGACTGGGTCTCCTTCTTCAAGTCTTGATGCCTTGAACTTCCGGCATGGACTAGCTTTTTATTGTTTTAACTTCTTAGACAGTTTTTAGTTTATAAATTTGAGATAGATGTTCTTGTGATGATGACTTCCAGATTTTGGGGATAATAATAATAGTTTTGAATTATTTTATTTTGAGTTTAAGTCTTCCGCATTATTTCTGTTGATATTATATTGAAATGTTAAGATTTAGATGGGTTGGTTCGCTCACATAGGAGGGTAAATGTGGGTGCCAGTCGCGTCCCCGAATTGGGTCGTGACAATTCATAAAAAAAAATTGTTGATAAATTCCTAGTGAGTCCATACTAAACCATTTCACATCCATAGTCATATCTAAACTCAAAGGCGAAATCACTACAACCATCACCTCCGAATTCAATGTTTGTACGAGAGGTCTTATTGTTCCTTTGCCTTTCTTAAATCTTTCCACGACGGAAATTTCAAATAACTTTAACTCTTCAATACACCATAATTTTCTCTTTTTGCTAGCTCACTTACCAGTCTTATATATATATATATATATATATATATATATATATATATAATAAATATATATAATATATATATATATATATAATATATATATATATTTTAATTTTTTGGCCAACAATATGGGAACCTTAGGTATAACAATCAAAGTAACCAAATGTACTACTCAAATTTTAAGTCCATCTAAATGCTTCATACTCAATCTGATCGATCGTTTCTTACCTTACCAATTCATACCTTGACAAGATACACTATTACAAATCTAAACTCGCCATGTAAACTTGAAGTTTTGATCCCAACCATGTAACACAATCCCATTATATTACAACATTAGCTCATACCTAAAAAAAATAAAATTACTTAACGTATTTTAGCTTATCGTTGATCGCCTCTTCATTTACCCTTCCATATCTTTTTCTAAAAATCTTATCGTACTCCTTACCAAATCAAAACCACAAAAGAACTAATCATCATACTCGAGTTGAACGTCCGTACACTCTTTCTCAAGTTTTATCCAATAGTTTATTTTTTGTAATCAATCTATTGATCCTGTGACACTATATTATATCATAATCTAGAAGAAACAGGTAAAATCACTTGTCTCTGAACCCAATTCTCCAAATTCCTTTGAAGAAACATCCTCAACCCTTGCAAACAAAGTAAAATAGCCTAGTTTTATCCTTGCTCTGAAAGTTAAACTATTTACCACTAATTCTTTCCATTATAGCTCTAGCTCCTTTCAATTTTATTGGATGACATCCCAACTCCTTATAAAAATTACCATAAACCGCACTACTTATGAAATAGAAACAACCATAACCTTAGATACTCAAAATTCATCATTACCATAAAAAATCGTTTTAACCAACACCTGTATCATATAGTTGCATTTCAATCATAATGCATCATAAAATTTTATAATCATCATGCTTAGTTCGTCATTTCCCTCACTACGAATTTAGCCTCGCATTAACATGACAATAACCTAGCTATGCCAACCATCCAAGGTACTTACTCAATTATATGCATTCTCTTACTAACATTCTCAATTACATTACACCAAGTATATTTTTGAGACTTCCTTACTTATAAGGTTATCATTCATATTCCACTTCCATGGAATTTAAGATGAAATCAACACTCATTTACAATTCACAAAATACATTTAACAACCTGAACATATAAATATCATACCAAAGATCCACCACTAAAAGCTTCCTTATAAAAAAAAATGCTTAACACATCCGCTCGTACTAACAAGCTAGTCGATATCTCGAATATGAATTCAACACCAAATCTTAATCATATGAGCATGTAATACAATAGATAACTCCTTAAGTAGTTAGTATTTGCACTTAACAATCAACATTTCCGTTTTCATGTACCACTAGTAACACATGGTGAAAATTCGTTACATCGACCACTAGATTATATCATATCTATTGAGAAGATCATTTCCAAATAGGTCACCCACTTTATCAATCAAATAGCTGTAAAAAAATTACCAGATTAGTTTTGTATCTAACCCAAGCTATATGCATCCTCTCGTAAGCAAGGTCAATATCAAAAGTAACACACTCCATAATTCTAACCAAGTACCCGTCAGTACCATTATTATAGTCGTATCATGACCTTCATTGGTATACACTCAATCTGTTAAATGACAGAAGAGATTCTGACCTGAATTGGTGCAACATCATTTGCTAAGCAACCCATTAATGGTATGACAACTATATCAATTGTATTTTTCAAGGCTACATTATTTAATATCTAGTCAATTCTTCAAACATTTAACTTCTAATTGTCGAACCACTCCATATTTTGCTTATACCAGATAAGTACTATATTTATTATTATTATTTTAAAACGATAACTAACCTTACTCAACTCTTTTAAATATGATCACGCATTCGTTTCATAAGTACATCATTTCCACCTTAATACCAGATCTAACATCAAACCAATACATGACATGCCAATGGTTCACAAAAAGGAACTACGCACGAGTAATCACATAAATGAGAGTGAATGGAGTGAAGCGCTAAGAATCAAAATTGGACCAAGTACGCACAATAGAGATTCAAGAAGTGAAGATATTTCCTAAAAGTCACTATAGCCTCTCAAAGATAGGTACAGACGTCTCCGTACCAATCATCGAGACTCTATTTAGACTCGACTTGTACACACGTGAGACCTATGAACCTAGGGCTCTGATACCATTTTGTCACGACCCAAAAATGGACGTGATGGCACTCGTCTTATCCCACCAAGACAAGTCAGCCTAAAACTCAACCATTACAATAAAGTGCGGAAATAAAATATAAGTAACTTAATAAAAAACCCAAAACCTTGTAGTCATGTGTACAGGCCTCTGAAGTATTACAATTGATTCAAAAGAAAAACTCAAGTCTCAAATGAACTTGTTTCTAGAATAGAACAAGATCATAATTAAGGAGAAGAAAGTCTGCTGCGATGGAAACAGCTACCTGACAAATCTCCAAGAAGCCTCAGACAAGGAGAAGGGAAATATTACAAAGTCCGGGCTAGTAACCTACAAACAAGTTTGTAGTAGCAAGGGGTGAGTACCAAACCACACGGTACTCAGCAAGTAAACCTCTAAATACAAGCTAAGGGGATGAAATACGGGTACTCCTACCACCCCCAACCGAACCTCCACAACTACAACCTGCATAAACATCAGCCCAACCTAACAGCTCACAGTTTACATAAAACGTAACTCAACAGAAACATTTAGAGAAATTACATATCCTCCACAACAACACTTTAAAAAATTACATATCCTCCACAACAACACTCTAACAAATTATATATCCTCAACATCAACACTTAAACAAATTAGATATCCTCAATAGAAACACTTCCAAAAATTTACATATCCTCAATAACACACTTCAACAAATTACATATCCTCAATAACAACACTTCAACAAATTATATATCCTCAATAACAAGCTCAGTATTCAACAATCACAAGTTCCGCAAAAAGGCAATCACTAGATCAACAAAACACAATATCAAGTTCACTAATGATAAGATTGTGCAATGTAATGGAATGCAATGTCAAGTATAATAATGCATGTCTGACCTAGTGATACACACCCGCTGTCTCTCAGTCCGGGACCCATGGGGGACATATCTGTCCATGCATCTGTCGCGGTGCACGACACAACCCTCGATAATAGTAACCATCGCGGCGCGCGATACGTCCCTCGAAATATAGTATCCATCGTGGCGCGCGATACTTCCCTCGAAATGGTACATCCTCTTAAGTACCCATTATTTCTCAATGCACATTACACTTGCCACAACTAATGCCTCAGAATAATGCAGATGACAAGTTCACACATATAATGAGGAGATGACCATTTTCATAACATCGCACAGTTCACAACCACACAAACATGAAGTTACATCAGCAACGATTCACATTCAACAAGCCTTCAACCCTTTCTCAACACAACACACATAAACAATTAATCACATTGCCTTTTGTTATCCTTATTTTTTCATCATTAGAATTAATCAATGTGGACAAGTCAACCCATCACCAATCCCGTTACTCCCAACATATACCATAAGGACATACACGCATTTCATACACTTAACAAGAGTTTAGAAATCCACTTGCCTCAATCAATCAAAAATTCACTCTGAAACTTGAGTCTTTCACTTTTCGTGGAGCTTCCAAATCAATGCAATCTATTCAAGAAATTAATCATTGTAAGATTCCTAACCCAACAATGTCCATATTATAATATGTCTAGCCTAGATGCAAAAACTCACTCACATCTATGGTGAAGTTCCTATGTTTCAAACTTAGGATTACGTCTCAATTTCTTTTCAATATCATATATCTAAAGATATTCACATAATATCATACACCAAAAACTTAATTACATTACCAATCTATCAGAACTTGAATAATAATATAATAATAATAAAATCTAAAAGAAACAACGAAAAAACACTTACCGTTTCCAAACCTTACATTGAAGCACCTATGTTTGTATTTAGCAATTTAATCATTATTGACTAATAATACAATTTATTACACAATGATTGGTCATCACCCATTTTACTCCCTAAAAAAAAGCCATACAGTACTATATTTTCAATTACTCAAACTTTAAACCCACTTGTTTGTTAACCATTTTTTTTCCTTTAATAATTGACTATACTAACAATAATACAATAATAATATGATATCTTATCATTATATATGCATACAACAATAGAGAGGTTTGAGAGATTACCTGAAAAATTTATGTTTTTCATTTTGTGCCACCGATGCACAGGTTAGTTTTGTTCCTTCTCTTTATTTCTTTTCTAAATTAATTATGTATTAAAATTAGTAATTCTTTTTAACCTATTTAATATTTCAGACTTGACCCATTATTATTAACAATAAATAAATTAACCACAAATTAATTAACTATTGTTAAATGACTATTCAAAATTATCAAAAATGACCTTTCGGATCCGGGTCATTACAGAAAGAGTTGTACAACCATTACAAGTACAAACAAATAGCGAATATATATATATATATATATTATATATATATATATATATATAATATATATATATATATATATATATATATATATATATTATATATATATATTATATATATATATATATATATATAAAAACAAACGAGGCTTAGTCCACAATTTTTTCTTAGCAAATCTTCAACATCTTGAACTCTAAGTTCAAAACCTGTAAGAAGAGCTAATGTAACACATATACGATGAGGAAATAGTTGTAATATGGAATTCTCATAGTAACAAATTACTCTCATATATATGTAAATAACACATAAAAAGAGATAAAGAAAAACATCAAACATAAAAGGATAGTGAAACTAATTTGGATGCTTCCTTGTTGTTTCGTCTCAACAAACAAATATTATAATTATGCAAAAAATCAAATTTAAATTAATAAAGAGGACTAGCCTATTATGAGGAAAAGATTATCAACTTGTATTATAAGAATGTGTGATAAAGTTGTGAGAATGAATGTGTGTATGAACAATGAGTGAATGAGAGAAATTGTAGCAAGAGTTAGTGTATCAATGAATGAGAGAATGGTATATTTATATATAGCAAAGAGGGGAACACATAAGGTAAACAAATATTATTTAACAAATCAATTAATATTCTATTTTCCTTATTATTAAGGAGGATCAAATCAGGAAATTTTAAAATATTTAATTACCAAATATAAACAAGTAAGAAAAAAAAAGAGACTAATATTACTTTTCCATAAATAAAGAAAAACCAAAATTATGATTATTCTAAATTATTATTTACCCAAAATAAACTAGTATTTAAGAAATCCGATAGGACAAGAATAAAATAGGGAGCGTAAAATTATTTTTCCTTAATTAAGGAAGAGCCAAAATCACATTTATATATAAAAAAAGAATTTTTTTTACAACACATAAATAAGTAAGAAACATAATAGGACAGGAATAAAATTAGAAATATTAATATTATTTTTCTTTAAATAAAGAAGAGCCAAAAAATATTTTTTTTAAATAAAGAGGAGCCAAAAACAACTTTATTCTAAATTATTTTGTACCAAAATAGACAACTAAGAAATCTATCATGTTTTAATTAAGGAAAGCATGAATCAATTGATATAACATTTTCCTTATTAAAAGGGAGAAACTAAATCAACAAAAATATTTATTTATTTTATATCAACCCAAAAATATAATTATACAAAAAATAAAACAGGTAAGAATCCAATCAACTTTGATAAAGGTAATTACAATTAATTAACATTAGTAAATAAAATAGTAGGCACAATTACCTCACCAACCCATAAAATTTCTCCGAATTCATATAGGGTGATAAAATTGTCTTAGCATCGATTAATCAATTTTCAATTAAGCAAGCAACAGTGAGGTAAAATGGTTCACTCAATATTATTATTTTTAGTTCATGAAGAGGGAATAATATATGGTACAAAATATATAAGCAATTTATACTAATTATCAAGGGAGCAATATTAACAAACCAAATAAGTCGAGAAATCTAGCTCATATTCGAATAATAAACGAATACTTTTAATGCTTACAATTGATCTCAAGTCACAATTTTGTCACTAGCAAATGGTGACCATATTATCAAAAGGGAAAGGTTAAGAACTATCTGTGCCTGCAAATCTAAAGAACTCTAAATTTAAGAACTAACAACCCATAAACAATTAAATTCAAAACTTTACGATCTAATCAGTAAGTTTTCATCCTTAATGGTGATATGCATAACATTTATATTCTAAAATTCAAGCCATATTATAAATGAAAGAAGAAAAAACATTACCAAAAGATGAGATAATAAGTCATTTTCACATACTTGATTTTCCAAAAGCCCTCGCCGGAGCTCGCTGCTTCTAGCCAGCCGGAGCTGCTGGTTGTTGTTGTAGCTGGGGATGTTCCTCCTCGACGATTGTGCGCTGCAGGTTGTCGCTGGAGATGCTGTAATTTGTCGGAGTTTGTTGCTGCTGGCCGCAGCTGCTGGCCGGAGTTACTTTTCTTCTCCTCGGCGGACGTTTACTGATTCTATGCAGCTATTGGGTGCCTGGCAGCTCGCTGGCAGAGAGAAGATATAAGGGAGGAGGGATAGAAGAAGAAGAAGAAGAAAAGGAGCGATTGGGCAAAGGGAAGACAGAGATACAGGCGGGCAGCAATTGCTGGCCCGTGCCAGAAAAAGATAGAAGGGAGGAGAGCTGGTGGCGCTTGATGAAGCAAGAGAGAGGGAGATGGAGGAGGAGCAGAAACGAGGGTGTCGCCGATGTTACTTGTCGCAGCTGGTGCTCCTCTCCGGAAAGAATGGGGAGAGAGAGGGGGGCAGTTGCTGCTAAGGAGAGGGGAGAATATTTTTTAGGGATTAGGTTTTAGGGTATCAGAAATAGGAAAAATAGGAGATTTAATCACAACCGTTGATTTAATAAGAGATAAAGGGCTAGGATTCGATTTAGGATTTATTTTAAAGATGGACGAATGAGATCAAAAGATATAGTCTGAAAATCAAATTGGAAAAAATATGAATGACTAAAATTGCAATATGAATTGGGTATAATTGAAATTGAAGGGTCAGAATAATTGAAATAAGATTTGAATTTGATAGGCTAGAATTGAAATAAATCAGAATAGAATAGGCTAAAATTTAACTAATTTTAAGGAAAATTTAGGAGTTGCTATTGAATGAAGATACTACATATATTAAACTATTTTTGTTAATTGAAAATCAATTAACTTTAAAAACACTTGAATGAAATAACTATTTCAAAATTTATTAAAAAATATTTACGGTTTTTTTTTATAAACCTTTGCAATAATTTTATAATGCAAAATTACTAAAATATGAATTTTTATGCAAAATCGATTAAAACTCTAAATTAAAAATACATATTTAGTCGAAGAGCATTCCTAAAACGATTGAAGGTCGGTCAAAACTGGATGTCAACAGCTGCCCCTTAGTTGATTGAGATAGAAGAATGAATTGTAAGGCAACCAACCTTAACTTAGTAGCCAATTTTGTCCGATCGACGAGAGATGTCAGTTGGATCTATGTAGAAAGGAAAAAGGATACGACCAAGACTTTCGTATTAATCCGCCTACATATCTCTGGTAATATGAGAATATGGTCGTGTGTGTAACGACCTGTTTAGTCGTTTTGAGCAGCAGATTTTATTTCTGGAAAACTGGCTGAGACGACGGACCCCACGACGGACCGTCATAGGCACGACGGACCGTCGCAGGGTCTCGTTTCAAAACACTTTGAAATTTTGAAATTGGGTACTGAAATCGACTCTCTGAACTTCGTGACGGAATGGCAGGACGGACCGTCATAGGCGTGACGGACCGTCACAGGCGTGACGGACCGTCACAGATTCTTTAGTGGAAATTGAGTCTCTGAACTTTGCGACGACCTGCAGGACGGACCGTCGCAGGCACGATGGGCCGTCACAGACTGCGTAATCCCACTCTGGGTCGGATTTCTATAAATGTTTTAAAGGACGTCTTTGATTATTCCTGCCCTAATTATAAAGTAAGTGGGTTAATGTTAATAAGTCTAATTACTTGGGGGTTAAAAGAGGTAACCTTAAGTTAATTAGTGGGTCATTATTGTCATCTTTTATACTTAATTATATGCTAATTAGGGTAAAAGAAAGAGGGTTTGAATAAGAAAAATAAGAAGAACAAAGAGAGGGAAAGAGAAACGAATTGAGAGAGGAGAAACGAGAAGAAGAACAAAGCTTTGGGAAATTGCTTGCTTGATCACTAATCTTCGGTGGAGGTAGGTTATGGTTATTTAATGCTATTCGTAGTAAACTCTTAATAGCGAATGATATGTATTGGTAGTATTGTAAACCTTCCTATATGCTTAATTGTATGCTTGCATGAATATGATTATGTAATCGTGATAAAATAAGCATGATGAAGTTATTGAATCCCAAATCTTGAGAAACCCTAATCTCTTTGTTAATGATGATGCCTTGGTAATAAAGAAGGCTTGATGAACTAAAGTAATGAGATTAATGATGCCTTAGTATAATAAAAGGCTTGATGAACTAAAGTAATGAGAATGATGATGCCTTGGTATAAGAGAAGGCTTGATGAATTGATAGAATGAGATTAGGGGATCGGAGTGTCACGTTCCGACACATAGAATTAAGGGATCGGGTGTCACGAACCGACATGTAGATTTAGGGGATCGGGTGTCACCAACCGACACGTAGATTTAGGGGATCGGGTGTCACAAACCGACACATAGATTTAGGGGATCGGGTGTCACGAACCGACACATAGATTTAGGGGATCAGGTGTCACGAACCTACACGTAGATTTAGGGGATCGGGTGTCACGAACCGACACGTAGATTTAGGGGATCGGAGTGTCACGTTCCGACACATAGTAGTAGGGAATCGAAGTGTAACGTACCGACACAAGAGGAATAAAGATAATGAGGGATCGGAGTGTCACGTACCGACACAAGAGGATTAAAGATAATGAATCTTGAAAGATGCTAATATACTCAATCTAATGAACCTAATTCCCCAAATGAGTATGGTATTGAGGCTTGAGTCCTCATGTGTGAACTTGGCGGTATTTATTAATAATGAAAGTACTTGTTGTGATACATGTTAAGTATTGTAGTTGATTTATGATATTACTTGATATATACTGTTTTCTATTTTGAGTTGGCCGATGATATCGACTCAGTACCAGTGTTTTGTACTGACCCCTACTTTTATGTTTACTTCCTTGTTATTTGTGGACTGCAACAAACGTGCCGTCGTCTTCAACTCAACCGCAATTCTAGCAAGTCTTCGTCACACCGGATCTTGAGGGTGAGCTAATGCTTCTAGCTTGGACTGGATCTTCTTCATCATGTCTTGATGCCTTGAAGTTCCGGCATGGACTAGCTTTTACTTGTTTTAGCTTCTTAGAATACTCTTAGTTTAGTAATTTGATCATAGATGTTCTTGTGGTGATGACTTCCAGATTTTGGGGAATAATAGATGTTGAATTTTAGAAGTTAATGAATTGGTTTTTATTAATGAGTTTAAGTCTTCCGAATTACTTTCTGTCGATATTATATTGAAATATTAAGGGTAGATTGGTTGGTTCGCTCACATAGGAGGGTAAATGTGGGTGCCAGTCGCGGCTTGATTTTGGGTCGGGCAAAACTTGGTATCAGAGCATTAGGTTCGTTGTCTCATCACACAAGAACGAGTCTAGTAGAGTCTTAAGGAACGGTAGGGGGATGCCTTTACTTTTCTTTGAGAGGCTATAAGACTTCAGGAAAATTCCATTCTTTCTTTCTTTCTTTCGTGCTACTACTTGAATCCAATTGGTATCTAGGTGATACAAATTGGTATCTGACCATCTTCACTCTATTTCACAGATGGTTAGAACTAGAGCAACGACCGCGCCAACACCATTACCGGCAAGACAAGAAACGTCTGAGCCAGCCATTGGGGCTGTGGCTCGAGGAAGAGCAGTGGCAAGAGGCCGTGGTAGAGGTCGTGGGGAAGTCTCTCGAGGAAGAGGACAAGTACCTAGCCCATCTGATGCTAGGGCGGGGCGGTGACTCCTCCACCGACTGAGGAAGTAGTTAAGTAAGGAGGGTTGAGGAAGGGGAGAATGAACAAGTGCAAAATGAGGAATTGCCACCCCAACCTACCCCAGAGGTGATCAATCAGTTCTTGCTTATCTTAGCGGGTTATCTGATCAGGGTCAGGCACCTCCAGTGTTTTCTGCACCAACACCCCGGTTTCAGAGGTACGACATGCCGCTGCTGGGGATCCCCGCATGGATGCCTCATGGAATAGGCACATTTTCTCGGTGACTACAGGGCCTATCATGACAATGATCAGCATGAGCTTTTCAGTAAGTTCTTGAAATTGAAACCTCCAGTCTTCAAGGGTGCGTGAATCTGAGGAGGATGCCTATGATTTTTTGGTTGATTGTCATGAGCTACTACACAAGATGGGTATAGTAGAACTGTTTGGTGTTGAGTTTGTGACTTATTAGTTCCAAGGGAACGCCAAAATGTGGTGGCGGTCACATGTTGAGTGTCAACCAACAGAGGCACCACCTATGACTTGGTCCTCATTCTCTAGTTTTTTTATGGAGAAGTATATCCCCCCGACATTGAGGGATAGGAAAAGAGATGAGTTCTTGAGCCTAGAGAAAGGTAGAATGTCGGTTACTGCATATGTGGCTAAGTTTCCTGCATTATCCAGGTATGCCACCCAACTTTGTTTCAGTCCACAAGAGTGGATTTGCCGTTTTGTGAAGGGGTTGAGGTCGGAATTGCGGATTTCAGCCTTACAGGTAGCGGCTACGGCAAAATCCTTCCAAGAAGTGGTAGATTTCGTGATAGAGGTGGAAGGAGTGAATCCAGATGAATTCACCATGGCATCGACATCAAAAAGGTTTCGAAAGGGAGGTGAGTTTAATGGTTCTTACTCTAGAGGACAGGGTTCCGGAGGTTACTCAGTTCGACCAATTCAGTCTTCACTACAGACTGTAGTTGGGGGTCCACCTCAGACCGGTCAACACTTCTCTGAGAGACCTATGCTTGACTCTAGATAGTGTTATGGATGTGGGGAGACTGTACATATTAGGAGGAATTTTCCAAAACAGAGTTATAGACCCCCAATAGCTAGAGGTAGAGGTGGTCATGGTAGAGGCCGTTATGCTGGAGAACGCGGTGGTCGAGGTAATGGTGGTCCCCAAAACGGCCGGGGTGATGGGCAAACTGGAGCCACTACATCACAACATGGTAGGGGCAACGGACAGACAAGTAATGTAGCCTATTGTTACGCTTTCCCTGGGAGATCTGAAGCGGAGGCATCTGATGCTGTTATCACAGGTAATCTTCTGGTTTGTGATTGCATGGCTTCGTATTGTTTGATCCTGGATCCACATTTTCTTATGTATCTCCTCATTTGCTAATGGGTCTCAATTTCATTGAATTACTTGAATAGCCTATTCGTGTTTCTACTCCGGTGAGTGAGTTTGTGATGGTTGAAAAGGTATATAGGTCTTGTGGTGAATTTTGTGGGTGAGCAACACTTATGTAGATTTGGTTATCTTAGAAATGGTTGACTTTGATGTAATTTTGGGTATGACTTGCTTTCTCTGAATTTTGCGATCTTGGATGTAATGCTAAAACAATGACGTTAGCCAAGCCTGGGACAGATCGTTAGTGTGGGAGGGCGACTACACTTCCAATCCGGTTCGTATTGTCTCCTTTCTTCGTGCTAAGCGAATAGTTAGTAAGGGTTGTTTAGCTTTCTTGGCACCCCTTAGGGATGATTACACCCAGTACCTTTGATGGAGTCAGTTCGGTAGTCCGTGAGTTTTGGATGTGTTCCCTGCAGACCTTCCTGGTATGCAACAAGAAGGGATATTGACTTCTGCATCGATCTTGAACCGGGAACTCGCCCCATTTCTATACCCCCTTTATAGAATGTCTCCCGTGGAGTGAGAGAGTTAAACGGCCCACTTCAAGAGTTGTGAGCAAAGCTTCATTAGACCAAGTGCATCTCCTTGTGGTGCTCCGGTTTTGTTTGTGAAGAAGAAGGATGGAAGTTTTGATGTGCATAGACTACGGGCAGTTGAACAAGGTAACTATTAAGAACAAGTATCCTCTTTCTCGCATTGATGACTTGTTCGATCAGTTACAAGGTGCTTGTGTCTTCTCTAAGATTGACTGTAGATGCAGTTATCATCAATTGAAAATACGGGCAACGGATGTGCCAAAAACTGCCTTTCGAACCAGGTATGGGCATTATGAATTTGTAGTGATGTCTTTTGGTCTTACGAATGCCCCTGCTGCATTCATGAGCTTGATGTACGGGATTTTTAAAACACTTTGGATCTCTTTGTGATCGTATTATTGATGATATACTATATACTCTAAAAGAGTAAGAAGGAACATGAGGAGCATTTGAGAATTGTATTGGAAATGTTGAGGGAGAAAAAATCTTCATGCCAAGTTCTCTAAGTGAGAGTTTTGGCTAGATGCAGTGTCTCTTGGGGCATGTAGTTCTAAGGATGGAGTGATGGTGGATGCTTCTAAGATTGAGACAGTGAAGAATTGTGGTAAAGACTACTATGTGTCAGAAATAAGGAGCTTTGTTGGTTTAGCTAGCTATTATCGTCGATTTGTCAAGGTATTCTCTTCCATTGCTTCCCAATTGAGAACTGACTAAGCCGAATGTTCCATTTGTATGGTCGGACGAATGCGAGGAAAGCTTTAAGAAGCTCAAGACTTTGTTGACTACTGCACCAATTCTCACCTTGCCGTGGAAGGTAAGAATTTCATTGTTATTGTGATGCATCCTATTACGGTTTGGGTGCAGAAGTACTAGCAGAGAAGAATGTAAGTGCTTATGCTTCAAAGCAATTAAACGTGATGAACGTAACTATCGAACCCATGATTTGAATTGGCTGCGGTAGTGGTTTGCATTAATGCAATGGAGACACTATCTATATGGGGTTAAGTGTGAAGTATACACGGATCATCGAGCTACAATTTTTTTTATCAGAAGGATTTGAACTTGAGACAGGAGGAGATGGATGGAACTACTGAAGGACTACGATATCAGAATCTTGTATTATCCGGGAAAAGCTAATGTTGGTGGCGGATGCTTTAAGTAGAAAGGCGGGAAGCATGGGAAGTCTAGCTCAATTGCAAGTTTAGACTGCGCCCATTGGCTAGAGAGGTTCAGATTCTGGCTAATGACCTTATGAGATTAGAAGTAAATGAGAAGGGAGGATTGTTGGCTTGTGTGGAGGCAAGATCTTCCTTCCAAGACAAGATTAAGGGAAAGCAGTTTAATGATGAGAAATTGATCCGGAATCGAGATAAAGTGTTGCAAGGAGAGGCTAAAGAAGCAACAATCGATGAGGAAGGTGTTTTGAGGATTAAGGGAAGGGTATGTGTACCCCGCGTCGATGATTCGATCAACAATATTCTGACAGAGGCTCATAGTTCAAGGTATTCTATACATCCTGGTGCAACCAAGATGTACCGTGACCTAAAGCAACACTTTTGGTGGAGTAGAATGAAACGTGATATTGTTGAGTTTATTGCCAAATGCCCAAACTGTCAACAAGTAAAGTATGAACACTAGAGGCCAAGAGGAACACTTCAGTGAATGCCCATTCCTGAATGGAAATGGGAGAGAATTGCAATGGACTTCGTGGTTGGTCTTCCCAAGACAATGGGTAAGTATGACTCCATTTGGGTGATTGTGGATAGGTTAACTAAGTCTGCTCACTTCATTCCGGTCATGGTGACTTACAATGCAGAGAAGTTAGCCAAACTTTACATCTCGGAAGTGGTTCGATGC
>JAKWJD010000815.1:0-14402 GCA_027705065.1 Solanum peruvianum | reverse complement strand
TAGTGTTTTAAACTACATGATCATTTTAAGCAATCATGTGTTATGGTACTAGGCTTGACAGTTGGATGCCTAGTACATATTATATGAAGGTTGGCATATTAATTTTAGCTTAGGGTCTTGATTGCAGGTACATATCTGAAACAATCTTGGATTATATTTTAAATACTTGGGTATACGTAGAAATAGGCTAACACCCTTAAGCCAATATTCTCTAATATGGCCATTATTTCTCAATATTGGGTATTGGGATGCCTATGTACCCCAATAAGCATTCTTAAAACTTAATAGCCTCTTTACTTAAACATGTACATTTTCTGGAATGTTACATTATTCCCCCTTACAAAAATTCGTCCCTAAATGACACTACACATCATTTTAAATCAGAGAGGGTATTTTCGGGAAAAGAAACACTAACATGCTTTAAACTTTATCTTTGTGAATATCTAATTCACAACATACTCTTGATGATGCACATCACTCAAAGCTTATCTGAAGCTTCAAATCTGAGATTGAGGAACTTTCTTCTCAATCTTACTTTAACTTTATGCATATCACATTGATGCAACACATAAATCATGTAAACACTATACAAAAACAGCAACATGAATGCAAGCATGAACTTATATTAAGTCATATAGTGCAAGTGTAAAACAAACAGTTATGGACTTAGCACATAAAAACCGCCTAATGCACTAGAATTTAGAGTCTCATTAACAAAATTGGACTAAGGAAGAGTATGTATAACCTAAAGAACTGAACAAGTGAGGGTAACGGGATCTCATATTGGCCTCGGCCTCCCATGTTTCTCCCTTAACAAGATAGTTCCTCCTTAGCACCTTAACAGTGGCAAACTCCTTGTTCCTCAATCACTTCACTTGGCGATCTAAAATTTCAACGGAAACCTCTTCGTAAGAAAGGTTCTCATCGGCTCATAACCCCTTAGATAACATCGTGTTGGCTTTAAGATTAGAAGTTATTTGTCCTGTTGGATTTGAACTACGCCCTTCCCATTCCAGCTCTAACTCATTAGGTAATTGAAACCTTACTACCCTGTTTCAATAGTCTATGGTAGCATAACACTTATTGAGCCAATCCATACAAAAAATTATATCAAAGTCAAGTATGGTTAACTCTATTAGGTCAGCATAGGTGACTTTATCAAGAACAGTTATTGAGCAATCTTTATATACTCTTTCAGCTCTAGTGATATCTCCTATGGGTGTACTAACTAGAAAAGGTTCATGCACGATCTCAGGAAGCAAGTCAAATTTACTAGCTACTAAAGGAGTAACAAAATACAAGGTAAATCTTGGATCTAACAATGTATACATAGGAAAAGAAAAGACATGCAAGATACTAGTGACCACATCATCTAACTTTTCCTGCTCCTCTCTACCTTTAAAAGCATAGAACCTTAATCTGGTGCCTTAGACCAACTCGGCCATCTCAACATCCTGGTGAAATCTCTCAATCTTCTAGCCATAGTGCTAGCATATGGGTTCTCCCTGGGAGCACCCTCTCTGGTGGTATGAGTTGTGATAGCCTGTGCCTGAGCAGTGATAGCTTGGGCCATCTGAACCAGTGCTTCCTGGGTTGACAGGCACTTGACTCTAGTAGTTAGGGCTTGAGGAGGATCTTGGTTTCCCCCATCAGCTGCTTATCCAACTCTCCTACCTTCATTTCTTCTTGTGTTCATTTTTCTACATGCACACACAAAAAGGAAGTTTGATTCTAGAATGATACAAAATGTCAAATCTCTATACGGCACGATAAAGATTAGAAGAAGCGAAGATTCCTAACATCACTTAGTCTCTAAGTTATAGTTGTGGTGCACTTTAAACCATAAGCTAGAAACTACACGACGTGGTTGTTTGAGTCTTAGTTCCTAGGTAATTTAATCTCATACTCTGATACCAAGTTTGTCACACCCGGATTCTGTATCCGAATGCAACCAACATCATTAACCTCTCCGAGGTCGCAGACAAGCCTCTTCATAGCTTTCTCACAATCATTAGGAACAGCCCTAGTTTCAGATCTCTTTAATTCAAAACGTTTGAAAATCTTCTTGGGGAAAGTAAACCAAGAGAGAAAATGCATACCTTACTATAAAATTGAATCTACGAATATCACCTTGCAATTTTTTACAAAAATCTTGAAGAACTTCTTGAAATCGCCTAAGGAGACCTTTTGTTTTTCTTGAGTTTCATTACTAATTTCAAGTCGTGCGTTTCTTAGTGAATGATCGTGAGTCTAGGTATACGAACTCAATATTTAGTAATTTAACTTATACTAATTAACTTAATTAATAAATCAATTAACTAATTTACTAAAGCGCCCCTCCTAGAATTAGAAGAACAATTGACTTAACCGAAATTTGGAAATTCTTAGTGGTTTCGATTTTGACCAATTAAATTAATTAATTAAGTTGATATAATTAATTAGTTAACCTAGGGTAATTACTAAAGTACCCCTAAGTTGTTAGGACCATAACCAACCATTTGGACCATCCTTAGGTACTAGGATGTTTCTTAGTTAGTTACTTGTCTAGTGTAAGGATTTCGGTTTGACAATTAAAATTAATTAATTAAGTTGATAATTAATTAATTAGGTTAAATAGGGTAATTACTAAAGTAACCGTAAGTCGTTCGGACCATAACTAACCCTTTGGACCATCCTAAGGTAGGTACTAGGATGTTTCTTAGTTAGTTACTTGTCTAGTGTAAGGATTTCGGTTTGACCATTTAAATTAAGTAAGTAAGTTGCTAATTTAATTAATTAGTTGACCTAGGGTAATTACTAATGTACCCTTAAGTCGTTAGGACCATAACTATCCCTTTGGACCATCCTAGGTTAGGTACTAGGATGTTTCTTAATTAGTTCCTTGTCTTAAAGTCACCCGATTAAGTCCTAGGTTGTCGGGACCCTTGGTTAGTTAATTTTGGTTTATCATAGGTTATTTAGTTAGATAGTTCAGTTAGTTAGATCCTAGGACCGGTTAGGGAGCTTGGCCCCATGTGGCCTAACCCGGACGCGCGCCTTGTTTCCAACTGCCCTAACCGAATTGGTTAGCTTGTCCCTTTGATGGTTGCACATATGCTTGTACATGTGTTGTACTTTCCTAACTAACTATTATTGAAGGTTCATTTGGAATGTTTACTTATTGTCCCAAGGATCCCCAGTATGTCCTTGGGCACTGCTTAATCTACATGATCATTTTAAGTGATCATGTGCTATGGTACTAGGCTTGACACTCGGATGCCTAGTATATATTTTATATAGGTTGGCATATTAATTTTAATGATCATTTTCTATGGTACTAGGCTTGACACTTGCCTGTTACATATTGTATGAATGTTGGCATATTAATTTTAGCTTACGGTCTTCATCGCAGGTATAATTCTGAAATAAGTTTGGATTATATTTTAAATACTTGGGTATACGTAGAAATTTGATAACACCCTTAAGCCAATATTCTCTAATATTCCCAATATTTCTCAATATTGGGCATTGGGATGCCTATGTTCCTCAATACACATTCTTAAAACTTAATACGCTCTTCAATTAAACATGTACATTTTTCTGGAATGTTACATAACCCCCCCCCCCTTGGGAAAATTCGTCCCCAAATGACACTACACATCATTTTAAATCAAAGAGGGTATTTTCGAAAAAAACACTCTAACATACTTTAAACGTTATCTTTGTGAATATCTGAGTCACAACTTACTCTTGATGATGCACATCACTCAAAGCTTATCTGAAGCTTCATATCTGAGACTGAGGAACTTTCTTCTCAATCCTACTTTAACTTAATGCACATCATACTCTTACAACACATAAATCACGCAAACGCTATACACAAACTGCAACATGAATGCAAGCATAAACTCATATTAACGCATATAGTGCAAGTATAAAACAGACGGTTATGGACTTAGAACACAAAAACCGCCCAATGCACTAGAATTAGAGTCTCATTAATGAAATCAGATTAAGGAAGAGTATGTCTAACCTCAAGAATTGAATAAGTGAGGCTAACGGATCTCATATCGGCCTCGGCTCCATGTTGATCCCAAGAAGGTGGTTCCTCTCAAACACCTTAACAATGGCAAACTCCTGTTCCTCAACTGTTTCACTTGGCGATCTAAAATTTCAATGGAAACTTCTTAGTAAGGAAGGTTCTCATCAGCTTCTAACCCCTACATAATATCTTGTTGGCTTTAAGATTGGAGATATTGTTCTGTTGGATTTGGACTATCCCCTTTCCATTCCAGCTCTAACTTATTAGGAAACTGAAAACTTATTACACTGTTTTGATATTCTGTTGTAGCATAACACTTATGGAGCAAATCCATATCAAAAATTATATCTAAGTCAAGCATGGTTAATTCTATTAGGTCAGCATAGGTGACTCTATCAAGACTAACAGTTATTGGGATATCTTTATATACTCTTCAACTTTAATGTTGTCTCCTATGGGACAACTAACTACAAAAGGTTCATGCAAGATCTCAGGAAGCAAGTCAAACTTACTAGCTACTAAAGGAGTAACAAGATACAAGGTAAATCCTGGATCTAACAATGCATACACACGAAAAGAAAAGACATGCAAGGTACCAGTGACCACATCAACTAACTTTTCCTACTCCTCTCTACCTTTAAAAGCATAGAACCTTAATCTTGTGCCTTAGACCAACTCGGCCATCTCAACATCCTGGTGAAGTCTCTCAAACTTCTAGCCATGGTGCTGGCATGGTTGTTCTCCCTAGGAGCACCCTCTCTAGTGGAATGGGCAGTGATAGCCTGTACCTGAGCAGTGATGGCTTGGGACATCTAAACCATTGCTACTCTAAATTCTCCATCTGTCAAAGCAGCTGGGTTGACAGGCACTTGCACTCCAGCAGCTGGGGCTTGAGGAGGAGCTTGGTTTCACCTAGCAGCTACTTCTCCAACTCTCCTGCTTGCGTTTCTTCTTGCGTTCATTTTTCTAAACGCACATACAAGAAGAGATTTTGATTCTAGAATGACACAAAATGTCAAAGCTCTACACTGCACGATAAAGAGTAGAGGAAGCCAAGATTCTAAGATCACTTAGTCTCTAAGTCATGGTTGTGGTGCACTTCACAGCCATAAGATAGAAACTACACAACGTGGTTGTTTGAGCCTTAGTTCCTAGGTAATTTAACCTCGTGCTCTACACTAAATTTGTCACACCCGAATTCTGAAATCTTAATGCGACCGACGTCGTTAACTTCTCAAAGGTCGCAGACAAGGCTCATCTTAGCTTTCTCACACTCATACAGTTAAATTTGCAGGAAATTTAAAATTTTTTAAAACTTAATGAAGTATACTTAGACTTCATATGATTACTACATAAGAGTGATATGCTACGGCTCAAACTAAACAACCATCTATGATCGATTAAAAAAATTCAAATGAAATAATTAATAAATAAAATAGTTTGCCAAAGGCCTTAATACAAAAGCTAAGAACAATTGTTTGAAAGGAAACGCTAGGGCCAACATCCAGTAGCTATGTCTAACGTACTAAAGCTACAATAATAAAATATAGCATCCTGAACTCAAGAGGATCTACCAAAGTTGGAGATCGCTAATCCAAACTGCTTCGTCGAATCTTCAATCTTCTCTAGAAACCGCACCTACAAAAGAAGTAATAATATAGGAGTTAGTACACACTTCTAATAGGTATGGGTGTATTCACATATACACGTAAGGATTATGCATGTAACGACTTGTTTAGTCGTTTTGAGCAGTAGAGTATTTCTGGTAATAACTGTCAGGGTCGACGGATCCCACGACGGACCGTCAAGGGCACGACGGACCGTCGAGGGGGTCTCGTTCCAAAACACTTAGAATTCTGAAAATTGGGTACTGAGATCGACTCTCTGAACTTCGTGACGGAATGGCAGGCCGGACCATCATTGGCAGGACGGACCGTCACAAATCTTTCCACAGAATTGACTCTCTGAACTTCGTGACGGAATGGCAGGACGGACCGTCACAGTCATGACGGACCGTCACAGGTTGCGTAACCCTGACTGGGTCGAATTTCTGTTAAAAGTTTTTAAGGAGCGTTTTGGACTATTCATGCTTATAATTATAAAGTTAGTGGGTTTATGTTAATAATTCAATTACTTGGGGGTTAAAGGAGATAACCTTGAAATAAATAGTGGGTTATTTTTATCATCTTTTATACTTAATTATATGCTAAGTAGGATAAAAGAAGAGGAGTTTGAATAAGAAAAACAGAAAGAACAGAGAGAGAATGGAGAAATGAACGAGAGAAGGGAGAACGAAGAGGAAAACAAAAAGGATTGGGAAGTAGATTGCTTGATCACGATTCTTCGGTGGAGCTAGGTTATGGTTTACGCTATTTCATAGTAAACTCCTAATAGCGAATGATATGTATTGGATAGTATTGTAAAGTCTTCTATATGCTTAATTGTATGCTTGCATGATGTGATTATGTAATTGTAATGGGTTGGAAAGATGAGGTTGTGAAGCTTAAACCTAAAATCCACTCTGTTAATGATGATGCCTTAGTATAAAAGAAGGCTTGATGAACTAAAGAATGAGGTTAATTAGAGGGGGGGTGTCACGTTCCGACACCAGGATAGTAGTAGGGGATAGGTGTCACGTTCCGACAACCAGGATAGTAGTAGGGATAGCTGTCACGTTCTGACACCAGGATAGTAATGGATCGGTGTCACGTTCCGGCACCAGGATAGTAGGGGGATCGGGTGTCACGTTCCGACACCAGGATAGTATGGATCGGGTGTCACGTTCCGACACCAGGATAGTAGTGGATCGGTCTCTCGGGTGTCACGTTCCGACACCAGGATAGTAGAGGATCGGAGTGTCACGTTCCGACACCAGGATAGTAGAGGATCGGAGTGTCACATTCCGACACCAGGATAATAAGAGAATGAATATACTATTTCCCAAATGAGTAAGGTGTGGAGGCTTGAGTCCTTATAGATGTGCTTGGGGTTGACCAAGGTTATGGTACTTCTTGTTGTTACTTGTTGACTATAGTAGTTGATTTTATGTTATTTCTAATATATATTGTTTTCTATTTGAGTTGGCCGATGATACCTACTTAGTACTTGTGTTTTGTACAGACCCCTACTTGTATTCGTTTTTCTTTGTTAATTGTGGAGTGCAGCAAACGTTGCCATCGTCTTCAACTCAACCGCAACTCTAGCCAGTCTTCATCACACGAGATTTCAGGGTGAGCTATTGCTTCTAGCTTGGACTGGATCTTCTATCATGTCTTGATGCCTTGAAGTTCCGGCATGGACTAGCTGTTTATTTATTTCTAGCTTCTTAGATACTCTTAGATTTAGTAATTTGAGGATAGATGTTCTTGTGGTGATGACTTCCAGATTTTGGGGAATAGTAACTAATAAATTTTAGAAGTTATTAATTGATTTTGTTAATGAATTTTAAGTCTTCCGCATTATATTTGTTTATTATGGGTCGAAATGTTGGGGTTTAGATTGGTTGGTTCGCTCACATAGTAGGATAAGTGTGGGTGCCACTCGGGTCGTTTTGGGTCGTGACAAACTTGGTATCAGAGCATTAGGTTCGTGGTCTCATCACACAAGAACGAGTCTAGTAGAGTCTTAAGGAACGGTAAGGGGGATGCCTTTACTTTTCTTTGAGAGGCTATAAGACTTTAGGAAAATTCCATTCTTTTTTCTTTCTTTCGTGATATTACTTGGATCCAATTGGATCTAGGTGATACAAATTGGTATATGACCATCTTCACTCTATTTCGCAGATGGTTAGAACTAGAGCAACAACTGCGCCAACACCAAAACCGGCAAGACAAGATGCGTCTGAGCCAGCCACTGGGGCTGTAGCTCGCGAGAGAGAGAGTAGTGGCAAGAGATCGTGGTAGAGGTCGCGAGGGAGAACGTCCTCTAGAGGAGGGAACAAGCACCTGGCCCATCTAGTACTAGGGCGGTGACTCCTCCACCGACTGGAAAGTAAGAGAGGGTGAGGAAGGGGAAAATGAGCAAGTGCAGCAGAATGAGGAATTTCCACCCCAACCTACCCCAGAGATGATTAATCAGGTTCTTGCTTATCTTAGCGGGGTTATGATCAAGGCCAGACACCTCCAGTGTTTTCTGCACCAGCACCTCAGGTTCCGGGAAGTACAACAGGCAGCTGCTGTGGCTCCCCGCATGGATGCCTCATTGGAAATAGGTACATTCCTCGTTTGACTACAGGGCCTATAATGACAAGTGATCAGCATGAACTTTTCAGTAAGTTCTTGAAATTGAAACCTCCAGTCTTCAAGGGTGCTGAATCTGAGGATGCCTATGATTTTCTGGTTGATTGTCATGAGTTACTACATAAAATGGGCATAGTGGAATGATTTGGCGTTGAATTTGTAACCTATCAGTTTCAGGAAAATGCCAAAATGTGGTGGCGGTCATATGTTGAGTGTCAACCCACACAGGCACCACCTATGACTTGGGCGTCATTCTCTAGCTTATTTATGGAGAAGTATATCCCCCGGACCTTGAGGGATAGGAGGAGAGGAGGAGAGATGAGTTCTTGAGCCTAGAGCAAGGCAGGATGTCGGTTACTGCGTATGAGGCTAAGTTTCGTGCATTATCCAGGTATGCCTCCCAGCTTTGTTTCAGTCCACAAGAGCGGATTCGCCGTTTTGTGAAGGGGTTGAGGTCAGATTGCGGATTTCAGCCTTACAGGTAGCGCTACAGCAAAATCCTTTCAGGAAGTGGTAGACTTCGTGATAGAGGTGGAGGGAGTGAAGCCAGATGACTTCACCATGGCATCAACATCTAAAAGGTTTCGTAAGGGAGGTGAGTTTAATGGTTCTTACTCCAGAGGGCAGGGTTCAGGAGGTTATCCAGCCCGACCTATTCAGTCTTCACGCAGGCTGTAGTGTAGTTGGGGGTCCACCGCAGACCGGTCAACATTTCTCTGAGTTTGGAGGTTATCCCCAGACTTCGTCATTCTCACAGAGACTATGCTTGAATCCAGAGAGTGTTATGGATGTGGGGAGACTGGACACATTAAGAGGTATTGTCCAAAACAGAGTTACAGACCTCCAATAGTCAGAGGTAGAGGTGGTCATGGAAGAGGCCGTCATTCTGGAGACGTGGTGGCCAGGTAATGGTGGTCACCAAAATGTACGGGGGGTGACGGGCAAACTAGAGCGACTACAGCACAACATGGTAGGGGCAAAGGGCAGACAGGCGATAGGGCCATTGTTACGCTTTCCCGGGGCGGTCTGAAGCGGAGACATCTGATGCTGTTATCACAGGTAATCTTTTGGTTTGTGATTGCATGGCTTCTGTATTATTTGATCCTGGCTCCATATTTTCATATGTATCTTCCTCATTTGCTACTGGTCTTAATTTACCTTGTGAATTGCTTGACATGCCTATCCGTGTGTCTACTCTGGTGGGTGAGTCTGTGATAGTTGAAAAGGTATATAGGTCTTGTCTGGTGACTTTTGTGGGGAGAAATACTCATGTAGACTTGGTTATCTTAGAAATGGTTGATTTCGATGTAATTTTGTGTATGACTTGGCTTTCTCCGAATTTTGCGATCTTAGATTGTAATGCAAAAACTGTAATGTTGGCCAAGCCTGGGACAGATCCGTTAGTGTGGGAGGGTGACTACACTTCCACTCCAGTTCGTATCATCTCCTTTCTTCGTGCAAAGAGAATGGTAAGTAAAGGGTGTTTAGCTTTCTTGGCACACCTCAATAATGATACTACCCAAGTACCTTCAATTGAGTCTGTTTCGATAGTCCGTGAGTTTCCGGATGTGTTTCCTGCAGACCTTCCTGGTACGCCACCGGATAGAGATATTGACTTTTGCATTGATCTTTAACCGGGTACTCGCCCCATTTCCATACCCCCTTATAAAATGGCTCCCCGGAGTTAAGGGAGGTTTAAGGCTCAACTTCAAGAATTGTTAGGAAAGGCTTCATTAGACCAAGTGCATCCCCTTGGGGTGCTCCTGTTTTGTTTGTGAAGAAGAAGGATGGAAAGCTTTCGGATGTGCATAGACTACACACAACTGAATAAGGTAACTGTTACGAACAAGTTTCATCTTCCTCGCATCGATGATTTGTTCGACCAGTTACAAGGTGCTTGTACCTTCTCAAAAATCGATTTGAAATCCGGTTATCATCAATTGAAAATATGGGCAACGGATGTGCCCAAGACTGCTTTTCGGAACAGGTATGGGCATTATGAGTTCCTAGTAATGTCTTTTGGGCTTACGAATGCCCCTACTGCTTTCATGAGCTTGATGAATGGGATTTTTAAACCATATCTGGATCTCTTTGTCATTGTATTCATTGATGATATACTGGTATACTCAAAGAGCAAGAAAGAAAATGAGAGGAGCACTTCAGAATTGTATTGGAAATGTTGGGGAGAAAAAGCTTTATGCCAAATCTTCAAGTGTGAGTTTTGGCTAGATTCAGTGTCCTTCTTAGGGTACATAGTTTCTAAGGATGGAGTGATGGTGGATCCTTCTAAGATCAAGCAGTGAGCAGTGAAGAGTTGGGCAAGACCACTAATGTTACAGAGGTAAGGAGCTTTGTTGGTTTAGCTAGCGCTTGCTGTCGATTTGTCAAGGGATTTTCCTCTGTTGCTTCCCAATTGAAAATTTTGACTAAGAAGAGTGTCCCATTTGTATGGTCGGACGAGTGCGAAGAAAGCTTTCAGAAGCTCAAGACCTTGTTGACTACTGCACCAATCCTTCCCTGCCAGTGGAAGGTAAAAATTTCATTGTTTATTGTGATGCATCCTATTCGGGTTTGGGTGCAGTGCTAAGCAAGAGAAGAATGTAATATATTATGCTTCGAGGCAATTAAGGTGCACGAACGTAATTATCTAACCCATGATTTGGAGTTGGCTGCGGTAGTGTTTGCATTAAAGCAATGGAGACACTATCTATATAGGGTTAAGTGTGAAGTCTATACGGATCATCGTAGCCTACAGTATGTTTTTACTCAGAAAGATTTGAATTTGAGACAGAGGAGGTGGATGGAACTATTGAAGGACTATGATGTCACTATCTTGTATCATCCGGGAAAAGCTAACGTGGTGGCAGACGCGTTAAGTAGAAAAACAGGGAGCATGGGAAGCCTAGCTCACTTACAGGTTTCCAGACGCCCATTGGCTAGAGAAGTTCAGACTCTGGCTAATGACTTATGAGGCTAGAAGTAAATGAGAAGGGAGGATTTTTGGCCTGTGTGGAGGCAAGATCTTCCTTTCTTGACAAGATTAAGGGAAGCAGTTTACTGTTGAGAAAATGATCCGGATCCGAGATAAGGTGTTGCGAGGAGGGCTAAAGAAGCACAAATCGATGAGGAAGGTGTTTTGAGAATTAAGGGAAGGGTATGTGTTACCCGCGCGTCGATGATTTGATTCACACTATTCTTATAGGCTCATAGTTCAAGGTATTTATACATCCTGGTGCAACCAAGATGTATCGTGACCTAAAGCAATATTTTTGGTGGAGTAGAATGAAGCGTGACGTTGTTGAGTTTGTTGCTCAATGCCCGAATTGTCAGCAACTAAAGTATGAACACCAGAGGCCTGGAGGGACACTTCAGAGAATGCCCATTCCTGAATGGAAGTGGGAGAGAATTGCAATGGACTTCATGGTTGGTCTTCCCAAGACAATGGGTAAGTATGACTCCATTTGGGTAATTGTTGATAGGTTAACTAAGTCTTCTCACTTAATTCCGGTTAAGGTGACTTACAATGCAGAGAAGTTAGCCAAACTTTACATCTCGGAAGTTGTTCGATTGCATGGGGTTCCACTCTCCGTCATATCAGATAGAGGTACGCAATTTACTTCTAAGTTTTGGAGAACATTGCATGCTGAATTGGGTACTAGGTTAGACCTTAGTACTGCGTTCCATCCTCAACCCAATGGTCAGTCTGAGCGAATGATTCAGGTTTAGGAGGATATGCTTCGTGCATGTGTGATAGAATTTGGTGGTCATTGGGATAACTTCCTACCCTTAGCAGAATTCTCATACAATAATAGCTATCACTCATGTATTGGTATGGCCCCATTTGAGGCACTGTATGGGAGGAGATGTAGGTCTCCCATTGGTAGTTTGATGCATTTGAGGTTAGACCTTGGGTACTAACCTTCTGAGGGAATCGTTAGATAAAGTGAAATGCATTCAAGAAAAGCTCTAGCGGCTCAAAGTAGGCAGAAAGAATATGCAGATCGAAATGTTAGAGACTTGGAGTTTATGGAGGGTGAGCAAGTCTTGCTGAAGGTTTCGCCCATGAAGGGGGTGATGCGGTTTGGTAAGCGAGGTAGCTAAGCCCAAGGTATATTGGTCCATTTGAAGTTCTGAAGCGGGGGGGGAGGTAGCTTATGAATTAGCCTTGCCCCAGGATGTCAGGAGTGCATCCGGTATTCATGTGTCTATGTTGAAAAGATACCATGGGGATGGAAAACTACATCATTCGTTGGATTCAGTTCTGCTTGATGAGAATTTGTCTTATGAGGAGGAGGAGCCTGTCTATTTTAGATAGATAAGTCCACAAGTTGAGGTCAAGGGAGATTGCATCCATCAAAGTTCAATGGAAGAATCGACCAGTTGAAGAATCCACTTGGGAGAAGGAGGCTGATATGCAAGAAAGATACCCACACTTGTTTACAGATTCAGGTACTCCTTTTCGCCCTTCTTTTTCTTCTAGTGATCGTTCGAGGACGAAAGATGGGTAAATTGGTATCTATTGTAACGACCTGTTTAGTCGTTTTGAGCAGTAGAGTATTTCTGGTAATAACTGTCAGGGTCGACGGATCCCACGACGGACCGTTGAGGGGGTCTCGTTCCAAAACACTTAGAATTCTGAAAATTGGGTATTGAGATCGACTCTCTGAACTTCGTGACGGAATGGAAGGACGGACCGTCTTTGGCATGACGAACCGTCACAAATCTTTCCATAGAATTGACTCTCTGAACTTCGTGACGGAATGGCAGGACGGACCGTCACAGTCATGACGGACCGTCATAGGTTGCGTAACCCTGACTGGGTCGGATTTCTGTTAAAAGTTTTTAAGGGGCGTTTTTGACTATTTATGCTTATAATTATAAAGTTAGTGGGTTAATGTTAATAATTCAATTACTTGGGGGTTAAAGGAGATAACCTTGAAATAAATAGTGGGTTATTTTTATCATCTTTTATACTTAATTATATGCTAAGTAGGGTAAAAGAAAAGGAGTTTGAATAAGAAAAACAGAAAGAACAGAGAGAGAAGGAGAGAAACGAACGAGGAGAATGGAGAACGAAAAGGAAAACAAAAAGGCTTGGGAAGTAGATTGCTTGATCACGATTCTGCCTCAGTGGATGGGTTAGGGTTATACGCTATTTCATAGTAAACTCTTAATAGCGAATGATATGTATTGGGTAGTATTGTAAAGTCTTCTATATGCTTATTGTATACTTGCATGATGTGATTATGTAATTGTAATGGGTTGGAAAGATGAGGTTGTGAAGCTTAAACCTAAAATCCACTCTGTTAATGATGTATGCCTTAGTATAAAAGAAGGCTTGATGAACTAAAAGAATGAGGTTAATGGAGCGGGTGTCACGTTCCGACAACAGGATAGTAGTAGGGGATCGGGTGTCACGTTCCGACACCAGGATAGTAGTAGGGGATCGGGTGTCACGTCCGACACCAGGATAGTAATTGATCGGGTGTCACGTTCCGACACCAGGATAGTAGTAGGGGATCGGGTGTCACGTTCCGACACCAGGGTAGTAAATGGATCGGGTATCACGTTCCGACACCAGGATAGTAGTAGTGGATCGGGTGTCACGTTCCGACACCAGGATGTAGAGGATCGGATTGAGTGTCACGTTCCGACACCAGGATAGTAGAGGATCGGAGTGCCATGTTCCAACACCAGGATAATAAAGAGAATGAATAATACTATTTCCCAAATGAGTAAGGTGTGGAGGCTTGAGTCCTCATAGATGTGCTTGGGGTTGTAACCAAGGGTTATGGTACTTGTTGTGGTTACTTGTTGACTATGTAGTTGATTTTATGTTATTATCTAATATATATTGTTTTCTATTTTGAGTTGGCCGATGATACCTACTCAGTACTTGTGTTTTGTACTGACCCCTACTTGTATTTGTTTTTCTTTGTTAATTGTGGAGTGCAGCAAATGTGCCATCGTCTTCAACTCAACCGCAACTCTAGCCAGTCTTCATCACACCAGATTTCAGGGTGAGCTATTGCTTCTAGCTTGGACTGGATCTTCTTCTTCATGTCTTGATGCCTTGAAGTTCCGGCATGGACTAGCTGTTTATTTATTCTAGCTTCCTAGATACTCTTAGATTTAGTAATTTG
>JAKWJD010000814.1:0-14525 GCA_027705065.1 Solanum peruvianum | reverse complement strand
TCTTCTTGAACCTAGGCTTATCTTTGATATCAAGCTTACCCTTTCAAGAACCACCATCAAATGAAGTTGCCTTTTTGGGCATCTCTACTATTTCTCTTAGCCCTTACATCTTCAAATTTTTGAGCATGAACTATTAGACAAAAATGTTCATATTATAATGTATGATAGTCGAATGACATTCTTCTTGCAAGTCATCCAACACTCTCATCAAAAGCGGTTTCTTTCATCTCTAGGATTGGAATCAAACAAAGCATATGTAGACAATTTAGTGACTTTCAAAAAGGTATGAAAAAACACTAATACCCTCCTCCTGACGAAGGTTGATGAGCTCCACCACATTGTCTTCCCTCTTCTCCCAAGGAAAGAATTTATTAAGAAAAGCCTTCTTGAAAACCTCACATGCCCACCGGTCACCTTTTAAAGGCCTATTGTCTCTCCATTGGATGTACTAAGTTTGGGCCATGTGTATTTGAGTTCATAAGTGGCTAACTCGGCCTTCTCACTTGAAGTCAAACCCATAGCATAGAGGATCTTGTAGATTTTATCAATGAACTCTTGGTGGTCTTCCTCAACGTTGGACCTATAGAAAGTAGGGGGATTCATCCTACTGAAATACCTAAAACTGGAGATCATTGTACAAACATGTTTGTTTACTCGGGGTACAACCTCCCGTTAGCTTGGGCCGTCATGGCTTGAGCTTGAGTAGTGACGGCTTTTGTTGTAGTAGTAATGGATTGGGACATTTGGAGAAGGGAATCCCTTATGTCACCTTTCGTCAATGGAGGAGGATTGACTGGACCTTGGTCATCATTAACATCTTCTTCAAGAGGAGGGACTTGATTGCCTTAGGGAGGAGCTCCTGCATTTGCAATCTCTTTATCAAGTCTTCATGCCGCGTTCCTTCGAGTATTCATTGCCTATAATCACAATAAAATGATTAGATGTTAAGCGCACATAGAGTACAACACCCTATAGGTATGATATCAGATTTCCAAGAATGTGAGAGTTTCCTAATCATCTTATAGTTTCATATTCATAAGTTTGACACACTTCCCATTTATTATTACGAATACACAAAGATGTTGTTAAGTGAGACATCAATCTAAATATATTCAACCTCATGCTCTGATATCAAGTTTGTCACATCCGGGGAGCACCCCCTAGATGCAACCAGTGGCGGCGACCTCTTTGAGGACTGAGACTAGCCTCTAAGCTTATATCATTACATTAATAGGTCAAAGATGCGGAAAAACATAAAAAAATTTCATTACTTCTACATTGAGGTTTACATACACCTCTACATACACGTAACCTTTATATCAAGTATACATATACCTTTCGTATGTGAAAATTACATAGTTTTCTACTGTTTTGCACATAGATATATAAGATTTAGCTATCTAAAATGAATGTCTCATCTCATAACCATATAGCAACAATATAACAATTTGGTTCAAGGCCATACATCAATGTAATAAGAGCCATATATAGACTATACTACTCAAATGAAAAGGAAAGAACATAGAAGTCATAAACTAGAACAACTTCAGAAACTTGATAGTGGATTGCCTTGGGAAAGTGAGTACCTACCCAACTTAGATGAGTGAGAATACCAAGTCTTCCTTCAAAGTCGTCTCAGAAGCCCTTCAACGACGGGAACCCTATAATTTTGGGGCAAAAGGGAGGAAATGGGGTTAGTACACAACTTGTACTAAGTATGAGACCATATGCACACATATCATTAAATCACACTAAATGGGGACAACTCATTAAAGTATGCAATTTACTTTGAAAAGCCTTTTGAACTTTCAAGAATATTATACCAATCCAATCAAGAAATATTTCACTAATTCAAAAAGCATGAACATCACAAGACCAACAATAATAAATCTAGTCAATTCAACATGCATATCACATAATTGAACACATAGCAAAGGCAACTCTATGATCAAGTTATAATAGAAACAAGTATGGAAAAGTGTTCATTATAGAATAACCAAAGCAAGACAGTTATCCACGAATCCTTATTAACTCAACAAGTGTACTGACCAAGCAGAGTCTTATAACCTTACTCAATCAAGTAAACCAAATATGAACCATATTTAATGTCAACCTTCACATAGCATATCAATTAAAAGTACATATCATCATACTTTAGAAATAGAGACCATACACATATTCATAAGTGAAACCAGTCAGCATGTAGTATCATCAATGAGCAAGGTCATCATATGCATATCATGTACCATTAGAATCATATACATATAGAATAACAACCTTCTAAAGCTTTCTTCAAGTCATAGGTAGAGTCCATACTCCTACCTAAGCTATGGCAGACCTCTTAAGTCACTTTAGTTGGTTTTTACTTCATTACTTCATTTTCCTTTACGGAACACTTGACTTAACATACATAGACCACAAGATATAAGTGTAGAATCCTCCAATGTGAAACCTTATACCGATGGAAGGTGGCCTACCGACCAAAGTAGAACAAAACATAAACATAGTTTTCTAGGTAAATCCACTAGCTAGTCTTTCTATGGGGGCGAAATGGTTGAGGAACTAGGAGTTTTATATGAACCCTCCACATGTCATTAGGAAATTGGAGCCTCAAATCATGAGAATAGTTAGAGTGAGTATCCCTCAGAGGTGAGTCAAAACATCATGTGGAATGGACTAAGCTTATGTTCCTTTTGGAAATGTCTTTATTGTCTTTATCAATAATCATAGATTAATGTAAATCATAGGATGTATACCTTATATAATCATCATGATCATATCTCAACAACAATTGATGAGTATTGTCCTTTCATTAAAACTCATATAAGTGAGGTTAACACAGTTACATAATCACACCATGATAAGGCAATGGTAGGTTGTCACCATCTTATAACATTTACATTTTAGCCAACAAATTAATAAAGCATAGTCAGGCATTTAAATTCAACATCATACCAACCCTATCAATCATAATACAAGGTATAGTTCGATAAAAATCGTTGAAGTAAGGAGTTGAGATCACAAGACTTACAAGGTATGCTTAATAATCAACATACAGGCGTTACCATCAACTCTTTACTCAACCCAATAAGGGTGTAATATAATCACAGACCAATAATTAACATTGATAACAAGCCATTGGAATCACTACATCACAATCTATGACTAGTTAATAGCTTAAAGATAAGAGGACTTAGGTCAATTCATAATCTACTCCAGAACCTAGATTAAATTACTCAAGAACTATCATGATAGGACTACAATTCATCTTAATCTATTCATAATTGATAATATAAAATCATACTATAATAACTCAACCAATAACCAACGTCATTGAACCAATACTACACATTTACATCAAGATAACAACCTAGGGTTAAGGAGAAAAGGTCATCTTCAAACAAACTAGACTAATCCATTAATGGGTTGTGTAATAGTAATAATTCATCAAAAATAATCAATAAATCCAAATAAACTATAAAAAATCAATTTAAAAGAACAATTTTGTGACTGGAAAAAACCAACAAGAAAACTCATCTTTTGAAATCAAATGATGGAAGGCCTTTTGGGAAAGAAGTCCCAAAGGTGAAAGGAATCCCATACCTGATGCGTGATGAGATTTACGGAGAAACCATGGTGATTTCATCCCTATAAACCCTTTAATTTGACCTTCTATGGTGTTGTTCAACTTGGGAGAGAGAAAGAAGAGAGAAGGAGGACAATTTGGGTTTGGGAATTATGAAAATTAGGTTAGTTTGATTAGGTTAGGGTCTTCATATAGGACAGTAACCAAATAATTAGTGTCCCTAAACCAATTTTTTAAATAACTAACTACTTAATTAATTACTTAACCATTTAAAAACGTGCAGCAAAACAGTCCGTTGAAAGAAGAGACCACGGACAAACGGTGTGTTCTTCAAACGACGAGCGATGTTGACATCTGTAATGCACACTCGTCGTTTTAGTATTAGACTTGTAAAACAGGCTTATAATGATTTTCTAGGCGTCCATCAATGGAAGGCATTCCACGCCTTGTCGGTGGACAATGGATCATTGGTTTTTCCGTTGATAGACATTTGCTTGGGCAACCTTTGACCCCAAAATGCAAAGGTCCTCCTCAAGGGCCCTTGGTTGGTCCTGGGATTCATGCCAAACCAAAATGTGTCAAATACAAATCAATCTTAATACGTTTTAGAAACATTTCCACTAAAATTTATCAATTTTCGACTCCAAAATATATTCAAATAAGGTAAGGCACACTAGCATCACATTGAACTATTCTTGACGTCATGGACGTTCTGTAATGTTTTTAATTCTAAATTCCTAAATAACTATATTAATTATTTATGACCTTAAAAAAACAGTGTCTAAACCTCTTGACACCCATTTTAGGCTCTAGAACACGTCTTAGACTTTCGGAGTATTCATTAAAGCGTTTGTTTTGAAGATTGGAATATGCCATGAAAAAACATTTTCATCAAATTTATGTTTTCTCATGTTTATTTTTCATCTTCATATTCTATTTGTAAATTAAAATCATGAGATAAGGTAAAAAAAGAATATTTGAAGTCACTCTTAATATGTAGAGTTCAGACTCATAATGAGAAATTGAGTGTCCTTAAAAATGAAAAGTGATTGCTCTCTTGAAAAATTATATGACTTTTAGTTTTTGGAAAGAATGATTGTAGATTTACTCTTGAAAAATGAAGTCATGAATAGCTAGTCTCCTTTTGTGGGCCTATAAATTGTATGATTTTCCCAAATTGATGCTTGTTTATGAAGAGTAGTGTTATTCTAGAATTTGCAATTATTTTCTGAGATGAATTTCTATTATTGTAATGTGTGTGTGTGACTAACATTTTTCTGACTTACCATTTTGACATCACTAGTACAGAAATATGAGAAGTTAAAAGTTTGAGGATTTTCATATATGCCTCCATGTTTCATAAACTATGTTTGCCCCATAGGATCTAGCAAGTGATATCACCTAATATGCTACATGATGTTAATGTTCTACCTTTGCAATGTATAGCACCTTCCCAGGTGTAAGGCTCTACAACACCAAATTCAATGTTTAGCACAATGGTGTTGATGTGTTGGTTAAGGCAATAGTTATCTAAAGTAAAATGTAAAATGGAAGTAAAGTTATGGAGCCTAACTAGGATAACCTAAGGGAAGTTTGTTCAGTATGAATCCAATCTATGACTATTTCGATGAAGTTTTCATGTTATCCTGGAAAAAAAGGGAAAGTTTGTTAGTGTAGGTGAGGTTATGGGACATTACCTATTGCATTGCACAGGTAGCTCTGAGCAGAGTTCTAGGAAGGTTCTTATATGCATATGATTATGTAAATGTATTATATGAATGGACATTGTGGTTTTGACATAATTATATGATAAGTTCATGGTATGGAGTCCTAAGGTGTATATGATGAGGGTCACGACTTTATACATAATGTTGGTCTTGTTGCCGAAATAATTAAAGTCTTACTTGATATTTATGAAGTTGTATATAGTTTATTGTTTTTGACAGAAGTAAATGATATTTGGTGGTATCTTTATGAGTTTACTTAGTATGTGTGAGGTTATGAGACTTCACATGTACATTGCACTAGTAGGCTTTCATTGAGATTATGAGTAAGTTCTTGTGATGTCGATATGATAAGAAGTACAGTATGCTTTTGATGACTATTGCCTATTATGAAGGTGTTGGTAGTGTTTACTCGCATGTGGTCTTTAAGTGAGTCTTATATGTGGTTCGTGGAACATATTGGTTCATATGTGAAGTACGGTCTTAGGATATTCTAGTTCAATGAATGCCCTATTTAAGTAAATGAAGCTTATGTGAATGTTCACCTTGGTGACCTTAAGGTGATGCTTGAGTGTGGATTGTGGAACGGGACACTATTTATACATTGCACGAAGTATTACTAAAGGGGTTTTTTGTCGTAAGAACTTATAGTAAAGGAATATTATGCTATGATATGACTGTATTACTTCAAGTAGAGGAACTTGCTCACCATGGGAAGGATCTCCCGCGTTGGAAATTTCCTCTTCAAGTCATCGAGCCTGATTACTTCGAGTGTTCATGCTTCCTATAAGCACAACAATAGGATTAGATGCAAAAGCACACCATAATTATACTTTATTGGCACGATAAGAATTCCAAGAAAGAGAGTGATTCGTAAAAATCATATAGTTTCGTAATCATAAGTGTGGTGCGCTTCACTATTATGAATACACCTAGATAGATGTGTTAGATATAGGGACTTAACTCAACGATATTCAACCTCATGCTCTGATACCAAATTTTATCACATCCGGGTTTACCCCAAGATACCAGCGTCGTTGTCCTTTTCAAGGACTACGTCTAGCCTCTTAGTCTCATGTCATTATATTCATAGGTGGAAAATGCGGAAAAATTTAAACTTTCATTATAACTACATGGAGGGTTACATAGACCTCTACATACGCATAATATACATTCACATCGAGTATTCATTTACCCTTCCTATAGGAAAGTTACATAGCCTTCTACTTTTATTTCACATACAAATATATTAAATATAGAAATCGTATAGACGATTTTCTCATCTCATACCATCTAAACAATTACACAATTGGGCATAGCCCTTACATCAATCCAACAAGACAACATATAGGTCACACAATTGTATAGTACTCACTTAAAAATAAAGAAATGAAAGAGTCATTAAGCTCATAACAAGTCCATAAGCTAGATGATTGTATTGCCCTCGGAAGATGAGGACCCACCCTACTTGGATAAAAGGAAGAATCGAAGACTTCAGTTGATCATTGAACATGTAAGCTTATTAATGGGTTATGTGAAATGGTTTTGCATATGTTCTAATGTTATCCACTCTTGTATATGCCTTGTTCTTATAACATGATCTTGGGTGTTCTTGATTATGTCCTCTAATATGCTACTATAAATATTGACTTGATTTTACTTGAGAATGTTGGTATTGTATTTATATGGTATTTCCTTGATTAATATGTGTCTATCAGTTCATAAGTGCCTTTAAATGTGCATAAATACTTTCAAAGTAAATTATCATGTTTTGAAAAAAGTTCCTTCAAGCATGATTTAAATGTTTTATGTGCATACGTTTCCATCCTTAGTACATGTGATGTACTAAACCATATCTCTATGTTTTCTACAAAATTGTAGGTTCCGGCCATTGAGTTCCTATAAGGCCAATTGAAGAAGACTTGGACTCTTTTCTCCAATTGTTGGTAGGTCCTCATGTTCGGAGATGCTACCTATTCCGACATTCTAGATTTCAAGTTGTATTGTCTAAAGACATTTTTCTTTCCTTTATCCGTTTGATATTGATGTAAGCCTATTGTTTAATGTTGACTTTGTATTGTCTATCAAAGATTTTTACTCTCTGTAGATGGTTAAATATGATACGAAGTATTAAAATAATTCCAATGTATCTTATGTTGTCTAAATAAGAAGCCTATTTATGCTTCATATGCGAGGAGTCTAACTAAACTACAACATGTAGTATGCGAGAGGTCTATGTAAACATCACTATATAGTTTTATACGAAAATTTTTAATTTTCCACACTTTTTAGCCTATTAAATGTAATGATGAATGCTAAGAGTATAATATTACTCCTCTCCAAGGAAGACGATGCCTGTTACGTCTAGGGGGTGCTCCCTAATTTTGACAAAGTTTGTATCAGATCATAAGGATAAATAATCTTGGGATTAATGTCTCATTAAACCACGTTACGTAGAGTCTTGTTCATGTGTGTAAAGAGTGCCAAACTTATGAATGAGAATCTATATGACACTTAGGAATTCTCATATATTGGTAATCTTGAATGTTGTGCCTTGAGATTTAAAAAGTATGTGTCCTTTATCGTCTAATCCATTTCTTGTGATATAGTATACCACAACAAGACGTGCAGTCGCAAGAACAGTAGAGGAGGATTGGCTCATGCAGAAGTTCCTACTAAGGGAAGCCAAGTCTCTCCATAATAAAACTTAGTTCCTCCTCATAAATAAGCTCGGATCATTCCTCCACAAATCACAAATGGACAAATAAGGTCTACACTTCAGACTTTGTCCCAAGCTATGACTTCCCAAGCACAAGCGGTAACCTCTCAAGCACAAGCCAAGATGGAGCAATATAATCGGGAGGATGGACCTTGACACACCCGAGAGAGTAAACACTATGAGGTATGGCACTCTTCGAGCGCGTCATGGTATACTTGTCCTCTGAGAGGTCTTGTACAAGCCCTTTGACATCATTCATTGCATACATGTATGAGAAGGAGTTCTGAATTAAAACTTTTTACACGAAATATCTTAAGATATCTTTCATATGAAAATCATAGAAAATACCAAGTCTCAACGTAAGCTATTCCTTAGACTCAGTAAAACTAGGGACATGATCATACAATCGAAGATAAAAATACTTAGTCTAATACAATACTTTCAATAAAATAATTCAAAGATAATTATGTCTTAGAGTAAAGTGAGCACATACTTCAAAATTTTCTTGAAAGAGTCTAGCTTCCAAGGTTTTCTTCAAGACATTTCTCACCTTCCACCTACACCTTTAAACATAGAAAAAATGTATGGAATTAGTACATTTCATGTACTAAGTATGACATAATGCATAAAATCAAGAGAAATGGGCATTTATGAGATATATGCTCCTTTTGATTAATCCTATTATAAGCATAAGAATCACATTTTTAAACACCAAGCATCACATTTAGAACACAATTCCAAGTCATATCCAATTTATTGCAACATTAGAGTAACTTATAGTGACTTTAACGTGAACTTCACATTGATTTCATATATATAACACAAATCAGGAGATAGCCTCAAGAACCCATAAAAACATATAATATGAGGTCCTCCTACCCAAAGGTAATTTTAAGGCTCACTTGAGTGAGTTATGAAGTAACCGCCCATACAATGCTTTCACATACAGCGAAGTGATCCTTCAGACTAACTAAGATAAGGTTATTATCATTGAACACAATAGTATATAGATAATCCTTAAGACAACCTAAGTTTAGATCATGTCTACTTTATCAATTCACTTTCCCTATCAAGAGTTATTCTTAACTTCCTAGGTAATACATGAAGTTACCATTCCTATGCCCCCTTCAAACCTTAACTAAGCAATCCTTAAAGTACTCTACCTAAGTACTTGTAACACCTCTAAAACGACATAGGTGTAAATAGAGACTAAAACTTGTATCTTGATATTTTGATTTCCCAAAATGGGTTATAATGAGGTTAGGAGGCAGTGTTTAAAGTTTCATGAAGTGTGGAGGTCAAACGTCCAAGATCGTTAATGACGTTTAAAATGTTAGCTTGAAACGTTCTTGTGTGCCTTAGAATGTTTCGTCGAGTTTTACATGTTTGTTTTGGATGAAATCGATTTGAGTGGTCATAAACTCATATACGAAAATGTTTGAGTTCTAAAGGTCCGGGAAAAATACACCAAGGACCAACCAAGGGTCCTTGAGGAAGGATTCATGTGTGAGCTAAAAGTTGTCAAACCATTTCATACTACGGAAGGTAGCCGGCGTATAGTAGGCTGGTAGATGCCCCGTAGGTGAGGGGTGTAGGTTGACACTTAGGAGTGTATAGCACCTCCAAAAATCACTTATGTTAAACTAGGTCCTAATGTGTATGAAATGAAATCTTTAAGTCCTCATATTGTTTAAAATGATGTTTGAGACAATGTCTCAATATTTCGGTGAAGTTTGAAGTCAAACGTCAAGGGACGACTAAGACGTTCGACGACTAGTCACATATGTGCCTTAGGTGTTTTCTTGTGCTTATGTGTGAGTTATGAGTTTATGGTGTCCTTATATGTTTGATAATAGTGTTTAGAGTCAGCATGTTGACTTCGGTAGGGTTTGGATGTCAAACAACTGAGAACGTCCGGTGAAGTTCAAAGATATCCATTGGACGTCCTAGTGAGTTCGAATGTATTTTAGCGTTTAGCATGGCTTGTTTTACATTGTAATTATTTGGATATGTTCCTAAAACCTAGACGTGTGTCTTTAGAGGTTTAACGTTAGGGTAAGACTCCATCTAGGACCCACAAGGGGACCTAGAAGGAAGACCCCAGCTTGGAAGTCAACACTGCTAGGTAATGGCAATCAACTGCCCCAAATGACGGTCAGTCAACCAGACGATAACCCATTTATGGGTGGAGTTTATGGATCCATGTAATCTTCAGGTTGAGTGGCTGCAAAAGAAACAAACGAACCCCATCGATGGGGCGTGGTCTCACCAACGGACCTTCGATGCTAGGGCGTCGATGGTACTAAAATTTTGCCAGCTTTCTGTTATGACTTGGTTTATTGGGAAATTCACCCCAAGTCTAATAAAATTGGAGGACAATTATTGTGTGTTTATGGGTATTCTAAGAATATATAAGTCATAAAACTATCATTTAAATCCTAGAACCTAGATTAAACCCATTTCCTCTCAACGATTCTTCAATAACCTCCAAGAGTGATCAATGTGAAGATAGAGCTTGAAGATGGATCTTCAATGGATTTTCTTCTTCAATTATCATTGGGTTCTTATAATAAGGTATGGTATTTCTTCATCTAATGATTTCTATAACCTTAGAGTCAATTTCGAAGATGATTTTCAAAGATTTCAAAAAGATGAAAAGTCCAATTTCTACTCTAAGTCTTGGGTTCTTGCATAAAACGTTTTCAAACATTAAGATTTGATATTATTGATGAATAATTGATTTTTTACTGTATGAAATTCTCCATGAACCCTTAACCTTCTCAAAATCTCTCAATTTCACTAAAATATGGGTTATGTGATAATGTTTTGATATTAATTAATTCATGTGTAGATTGTTATGGGATTTTTATTTATGTATAGATTATGATTGTGTGTTTTATAAGATGTTTCAGATTGATCACATGTGTATTGTATATTCTTACATCCATTGAATAATAAGCTTATTGAATTGATATTCACTTAATGCTTATGAATTGTAGTGTTGTTTTCTATGGGCTATTGAATGATGTAAGAATTTTAGTCAATTGATGTCTAATTGGTCTTCGATTAATAAATCTATATTAAATTGACCTACATTAACTGAGCATTACAATTTCTGTATTGAATTGGTGTTCATGTCCATGGGTAAGGGACTTATGGTATTGAATTGGATTATTTAGCTTTGAATTGAAGTGGTGAGAATGGTTTGGTTGTACGCTGACCTAATTCTCTTTATTTTAAGTAATACAGCTCTTTAATTATGCTATCATTGTTATGGTCCACTTATGGTGGTGGTGTAATGTGAATGATGTGGCCTAGTCAGCGTTAACTATATGTATTGATGATCATGGCGCTGTCGTCACTACTTGAAGTATTATGATGATTTTTTTTAGTTGATTTTTGTGAAGTATGTTCATATTCAAGTATATGTCATTAATGTGAAAGTATATGATTCTTCTGTTGTTATTAGGTGATCATGTTAGACTATGACTATGCCTTTGTATGTGTAGTCTTAAAGTTGATGCATGATTGTCCTACTTTACTATATGAGTCTGTGAGTGTTATATTTAAGATATTATAGTAGTTGATGGGATGACTTAAATATGATTATTGTTATTCCGATGTGCTTCTTGAATGAGATGTAATATGTGATTAAGTGAAGTATTTTGTGTCTTGTCTTGGTTGACTTATGTCCCTTATTTGATAAATGTATGAATGTGAAAATGATATGTCTTGATTTACGATGATAAAGTCACTTAGTCTTTAATGTATGAATGATATGAGTATTACGAAGGTCATTTATGTGAAACCTTGAACATATAGTAAGATTATGAACATTGATGTGAAAGTCGTAATGGTATCCTTCTTGTAATGAATGATGGACATAGGGTTGATTGGCTGGAACGACATCATATAATCCATAGGAAAGTCATTAAGAGCTATCTTTTCGCCATTGTAAGGTAGACTTAGAGGTCCTCTTTGGTACGGTGACTATGATTGGGTTATTAACTTTATATGGAACACCTTCGTATGAACTTTTGTAATGAATGACTCGATCAGAAAAAAGGCTAGCATCGATTGAGTATGGTAAGGGACGTAGCTCTAGTTAGTTAAAGGATGAGGATGAGTACAAAATAAGCCCTTCATATTTTCGAACCATCTGTCTACATGAGATGTGTTGAAGTTCTACCATGGCAAGTAAAACACCCTCATCGGAGTCTGTTGGAACACCCTATTCCATGAGTTGATACCATGGTCTATGTAGTTATTGCATATTCTAATCATATGGTATACCTACTAGCGGTAGATAAGTTCTATGAAGTTTAGATAGTGGTATGAGATGCTATCTAGACATGCACAATAGGCTTTAAAGATGTTAGTGAGAGTCCCTAGGTCTTCTCCAAGACCATTGCTTGAATGTCCTTATGTGACAAAAGTTTCTTATATGAACTAAGGAATTTAATGACTTATGTTGAGAAAGTATTTTTAATGAATAAGTGCTTATCTAGAGTGTTTAAGGTTGTCTAGTTAAGGTATGAAGAGGTCATAGGGATGGTCACTTCGTATCTTACCTAGATGTGTCTTAAGAATGAATATAGTTAGCGAAGTTGACTGATTATGTAGACATAATCAAAACTTAGGTAATCTTAAGGATTACACATGTAATGTTGAAGAGGTCAATCATGGACATTCTCTTCTTGATTTACATGAGTAGGTCTTTTGATAACCTTTGTGAGGAGAATGTCATATTCTATGAATTCTATTGTGTTAAGTGAGAGGGATATTATCCTAGGTAATATATAGGATCTCTTATGTGTTTGTTTAACGGATTGTATGGGTGATCGCTTCACAACTCACTCAAGTGAACCTTAGAATCACCTTTGTAGGAGAATCTCATGCTTATGTGTTTGGTGGATTGGAAGTATGTATACCTCAGTATAAGTGATCATTTAGGTGTTCCTAGAGAGGTGTATGACGGTCTCTCTTTTTCTTACATAAGTGAGTCTTAGGATACCTTTTAGTGAGGGAAATAATTACATTGCATGAAGTGTCTATAGTGAAGTTAAAGGACTTCACTGTACAGTGAAGGAATTCACTAACATTTATATAGCTCACTGTAAGGTGTTCTTAAAATGTGATAAATTGCTTAAATAATTTCTTATGTGTTCCGAAAGTTTTAGATGTTATTCCTATGCCTATAGTATGATGTTTAATCTAAATTCATGAAAATTATGTTATTCCCCAAATGTCCATTTTTCATGGTTTTGGCATGGCTTCCATACTTAGTGCATCTGATGTTCTAACCCCTTTTTGCGTTTTTGACTAAAGTGTAGTGATTTAGAAAGTCTTGATATGCCTAGGAGAACAGATAGATTTTTATGGGTTGAATATGAAGTATTGGTGAATCCTCATTGATTCCAGGACAATATCCACATGTTCATATATGTCTTTTTCTTTATTTTATGTCTTGTATGGGATTATTCCCAAGTGTTTTATACACCAATTATTAGATGGTTGAATAGATTTTGTAAAGGTTTAATGTTTTAAATATGTCTTTCTCTTGCTGATTGATTATGGAAAGATTTCTTCGTGTTTGAAGAAAGTTTCAAAATCCTACTCATTTTAGAATGTTATTTCGCAATGAATGATACATATGTCTTATGAGACTTCTTGAAGTCTCATTTTCCATGTGGCAACTCAAGGATGCGATAACTTCTAGGGTGTGCTTGTGGGTCATTAAAAACATGGTATCAGAGCATAAGGTTTGGGAGTGTCTTAGTTATCTCATGAACAACATCTTGTAAAGTCTTGTTCATAATGTAAGCGCGCCACCTTATGAATATGAGGCTATTGGTTTATACGAGAATTTTCACTTCTTCATTAATCTAATTGTACCTAAGAGCTTTGTATATGGTGTATTTCCCTTGTTCCTTTATCTATTGGTACTTTTAGTGTGACTTTGTTAGTTTAGGTTGAGGGAGAGAAAAGATGAGATGTGACTTATTAGATGGGGTGTGAACCATGGTGTTGATGACCTTAGGTTAGTTTAGTTACCTTTGAGGGTAGTGTAGTTGGAATGAATGGTAAGGTATAGTGTGAGAAATGTGAAGGAGTGGATGTGGATATAGTTTGTAGTTGCTTAAGACCCAACAATAGGAAGGAAGGTGATGAGATTTGAAAGAGTAAAAGTGAGTTTCTCATAGTAAGGGGAATGTAGTTTTATATGATTAGGCCTTTGAGAGTCTTTAGTTTTCATGGTGTAGATTCCTTAATGGAGTTCCTTGTAGTAGATATTATGTCGACCTTAGAATTTGTTTCTCCTAAGTGGGGAGAATGGTTAAGAGTATGGTTGTTGGGAGTTAGGTACCCTTAACATTTCTTATGTTCTTATTGAAGCCTAAAACAAAGAATTCTCAGTAACTTGATTGGTGTAGGAGTCTTTAACAAAAATGAGTTCCAAACACTCTTTTTCTTATATGGATGTTTGGATGAAGCT
>JAKWJD010000813.1:0-14407 GCA_027705065.1 Solanum peruvianum | reverse complement strand
CGGGCCAACCAGGCTTACGGAGCTGGAGGAGAGACTCCAAGAACGCACCACCCAGGTTCACGGAGCTTGAGATACGATGCCCTGAGCCCACCACCCAAGGTACATGAGCCTGAGGCGCGGCACCAAGAGCGTGCGACCTGTGATCTTAAAGCTTGAGGCGTAGTGCCTTGAGCACCACCCAGTCTCGCGTATCCTTCATCATGACGCCCTGATCATGCAAACCTGGCTCACGGAGATTGAGGCGCGACGCCTTGAGCCCACAAACAAGGCTCTAAGATCTTGAGGGATGATTCCTTGAAAGCATTACCCAGGCTACTAGATTTTGAGGCATAATGCCCTGAGGTCTCCACCAAGGCTCTCAAAGCTTGAGGCGCGATACCCTTAGTGTGCAACCCATATCAAGGAGCTTGAGGCACAATGCATTGAGCTAGCCACCTGGCACCCCTAATCTTGAGGAGTTACGGCCTAAGAGCGCCACCTATCCCCTTAGAGGTTGTGGCGCAACGCCCTGAGCACGCCGCCTAGGATCCGTGAGCTTGTGGAGCGATTACTTGAGAGCCCCCTAGCCCCCCCGTAACTTGAGATGCGAAGCCCTGAGCACGCAAACTAGGCTTGCATAGATTGAGGGACGATGCACTGAGCACACCACAAAAGCTTGAGGAGCTTAAGGCTAGACTCCTTGAGTGCACTACCTAGGCTCCAGCAGCTTGAGGCGCAGCGCCTTGAGATCCCCAAGCCCACAAATCTTGAGGCGCAATGCGTTAGGAGCGCCCACTAGGTTCTTAGATCTTATGGCATAAGGCCGTAAGCTCGCCAAAAGGCTATATGATCTTGAGAAATGATGCCCTAAGCGCGCTGCTTAGGCTATAAGATTTTGAGTTGTGACACCCTTAGCGCACTACACGTGCTCCTGGTGCCTGATGTACCATGCCTTATGTGTGTCAGTTAGGCTCCTTGAGCTTATGGCGCAGCTCCTTGAGTGCCACCCAAGCTCTCATAGCTTGCGACGCGGAGCTCTGAGCGCACCACCCAAGCTCCTGAAGCCTGAGGCACAATGCCTTGAGAGTACCACCCGGGCTCCTGAAGCTTAAGGCGCAAACCCTTGAGCACCCCCAGCCCCGCGTAACTTGATAGGTGATGCCTTGAGCGCACAACCAGGCTCCTGGGGCTTGAGGGATGATGCTCTTAGAGCAACACCCAGGCTACATGATCTTGATGCCTGACTTCTTAAGTTCACCACCAAGACTCCTATAGCTTGAGGTGCAACGCCTGAGCATTCTCGAGCCTCTCGGGTCTTGATGCACAGCCCCTTGAGATCCAACCATGCACTCGAAGATTGAGTTTAAATGCCTTAAGTGTGCATACAAGGCTCCCTGAGCTTGTGGCGCAATGCCCTAAGCAAACCAACTTGGCGTTCGGATCTTGAGGGACGATACCTTGAGCATGCCACCCAATCTCTTGGAGCTTAAGGCGCACCATAGTAGCTCCCGGATCTTGAGGCGCGATGACCTAGGCGCACACACAAGGATTTCAGAGCTTGAATCACGAAACTGTGAGCGCCCTATCCAGGCTCTCATAGCTTGTGGCGGGACACCCCGTGTGTGAAACCCTGGCACGCGGAGCTTGAGGAATGACGCTCTGTGTGTGCCGCTCATGCTCTTTAATCTTGGGGCGCAGTTCCCCAGGCTCCCAAAGCTTGATGAGCGTGGACTTGAGTTCGCCAACCATGCTCCTGGATCTTGAGGCACGATAACCCTAGCGTACAACCTAAGCTCCTTGAGCTTGAGGTGCGACGCCCTGACTACGTTATCCATGCTCCCAGAGCTTGAGGAGCGACACCCTGAGCGCGCTAACCAGTCTCTCAGATTTAAAAGCAAGACGCCCTTAGCGTGCTACTTAGGCTACTTACTCTTTACGAATGACACCCTGAGCATGCCACCCAAGGTTCGACAGCCTGAGGCATGATTCCCTTAGCGCGTCACCCAAGCTCCTAAATATTGAGGCGCGATGCCTAAGCATGTGACCTACGCTCCAGGATCTTGAGGCGCGATGCTTTAAGTGAGCCATCCAAGATATTGGAGCTTGAGGTATGATGCCCTGAGTGTGCCACCCAGGTTACCGGAGCGACCTTTTGAGCGCTCCACCAAGGCTTACGAAGCTAGAGGCATGATACACTAAGAATGTCGCCCAGTCTACAAGATCTTGAGGCGCGAAGCCTTGAGCGCACTACCCTGGATCCACGATCCAGAGAAGCAAAGCCGTGAGCGTGTTACCCTTGCACCCGAAGCGTGAGGCATGACAATTTGAGCGTGCCACCCAGGATCTTTGTTCATTAGGCATAGTTCCTTGAGTGCAACCTAGGTTCTTAGAGCTTGAGGCGCGACACCTTGAGTGCATCACCCAAGCTCCTGAAGACTTAGGCGCGACGCTCAAAGCATGCCACCTAGGCTCCATGACCTTGAGGCACTGCCCCTTCAGCGCCACACAGGCTTCCGAAGCCAGTGGCACGGTGCCCTAAGCGTGCCAATCGGGCTCAAAGATCATGAGGTGCAGAACCCTATGTGCACCACGCGATCGCTTGGATCTTGAGGTGTGATTTCATGACCATGACAACCAGGCTAATAGAGCTGGAGCAGCGACGCTCAGAGCGGACCACCTAGGATCAAAGATCTTGAGACACAATGCCCTGAGCCTGCCACCCAGGGTCCTTGACCATGAGGCACGGTGCCTAGAGGTGCGACCTATGATTCTAAAGCTTGACGCACAGCGCCTTGAGCACAATCCAGGATCGCGTATCCAGCATATGACGCCCTTTATCATACAACCTTAACTCACAAAGCTTTAGGCATGACTCCATGAACGCGCCACCCCAGCCCACAGGAGATTGAGGCGCGATGCCTTAAGCACGCCAACCTGGCTTTAGAGCTTGAGGTGCGACGCCCTGAACGCCCAAACATGGATCCCAGAGCATGAGAGATGATTCCCTAAATGCAGCGCCCAGTATAAAAGATCTTGAGGCGTGACACCCTAAGGCAACTACCCAGTATCTAGAGCCTAAGGCGCGATGCCCTGAGAACGCCACCAAGGCACTCAGAGCTTGAGGCACGAAGATCTGAGTGTACCACCAAGGATCCTTGAGCTACAGGAGCAGCGCCTTGAGCTTAACCCTTGGTCCTAGAGATTGTGGCTCGACACCCTTAGCGCGTCACCATTGCTCCTAGAGCCTGAGGCGTTGCACCCTATGGGTGAAACTCGGAGCATGACGTACGAATCCCTGAAAGTGCCACCCAAGCTATTAGAGCTAGAGTCACAAAACCTTGCGGGACTCCCAAACCCCTAGAACATGAGAAGCGACGCATTGAGTGCTCTAACATTCCTCCTTGAGCTTGAGGCACGATGCCTTGGACGTGCAAACAAGGCTCCTAGATTTTGAGGCACGACGCCCTAAGATGCCACCTAGGCTATAAGATCTTGAGGAATGATTCCCTTAATGCCCCTGCCCCCCTGTGCCTGAGGTGTGACGCTCTTATCGTGCCACCTAGGGACCGGAACATGACGCCCGACGCCTTGAGCAAACCAACCAGTCCACATGAGCTTGAGGAGAATTGCCATGAGTGTGAAAACCAGTCACTAAGAGATTGAGGCACAATAACTTAAATGCGCTACCAAAAGCAATGGGGATTGAGTCACCACGCCCTTAGCGCACCACCCACGCTCCCATAGCTTGAGATGCAATGCCTGAACACTCTACCTAGGCTCCCGGATCTTGAGGCGCGATGCCCTAAGTGCGCCACCAAGGCAATTAGAGCTTGAGGCACGACGCCCTGAGTGTCTTACCCACGCTACCATAGTGTCCCTTTGAGCACTCTAACTAGGCTCCCGAACCTTGAGGCACAATACCCTAAGAGCGTCGCCCAGGCTATAATATCTTGAGGTGCGACACCCTGAGCGCACTACCCTGGCCCCACAAGCATGAGATGCATCTTCATAAGTGCTTTACCCTTGCACACGAAGCCTGCGGCACCACACTTTGAGCGTGGCACCCAAGCTTATTGAGATTTAGGCACGGCGTCTTGATTGACACTGAGGCTCCTAGATCTGGAGGCGCGAACCCTTGACCGCTTCACCTAGGGTCCTGGAGGCTGAGGCGTGACACATTTAGCATTCCACCTAAGCTCCTTGAGCTTGAGGTATAGCGCCTTGAGTACCACCCAAGCTACCGAAGCGTGAGGCATGACTCCATAAGTGTGCCAACTTGGCTCAAAGAGATAGAGGTGCGACGCCCTAGGTGTGCCACCCGAGCTCCTAGAGCTTGAGGCATGATTTCCTGAGCGTGCGGGACAGGCTCCAATAGCTGGAGGCATGATGCCCATGCTACAAGATCTTGATAAATGATGCCCTTCGGGCCCCAGCCCCTTTGAGCTTGAGGCGCGACGCTTTGAGCGTGTCACATAGGCACCCACTCGTATCTTGACGCGCGGCGCCTTGAGAAAACCAAACAGGCTACAAGATATTAAGGAGCGTTGCCTGAGTGCGCGAACCCAGGCTACAAGACCAGACCCTGTAAGTTAGGGTACAATCTCGGATTGTAACTGGCGTACTCGACCACTCTGAGGTCTTATACAAGCCCTTTCATATCATTCATTGCATAAACATAAGGAAAAGTAGTGCGGAATTAAAACTTTTTACAGAACATATTATAGTCTTCAAAATCTCTTTCATATAAAAGTAATAGGAAATACTAAGTCTCGATCATATCATATTAAGACATGAGATTACTTTGGACATGACCCATACTTCAAAATACGAATATAGAAGTACTTAGTCTATTACAATAATTTGAATGAAAACATAAAAGACATATATTCCCTCAAGTCAAGTAAGGATAAACTACAACTTCTCTTGAATGATCTTGTAAGTCCAAGTCTTCACTTCTCAAAGCACCTCACCTACCAAGAACTATATAGATAGATAAAACCATGCAGTTAGTACAACCACATGTACTAAGTTTAGCTTTATGCACAAAAAATCATGAAAATGGACATTTATTAGAAATATGCATATTTTTATTTAAAAATCACACAATAATCATAAGAAAAACATTTAGCAACCTTGAATCACATAAGATGATATTCAAACCAAAAATCATATTTTTAGAGATCACTTTCCAGTGAACTCATCCAGTGTTATACTGAATTATTTTACTGTACATTGAAGATGCTTATTCTTCACTTAAGACACCCTTTAGAATTTAATATTATCACTCAAAGCTATACTATGATTCACTTAAGTCACAAAAATATAGAACGCCCATACAACCCGCTCTAGATGTTCCTAAACTTCCATTAGGATTACTTATAATGAGTCATATACACACTTAGAAAGTACCATGAGCATGAAGGTAAGATTCTTCTACCAAAGGTGAACTCTAAGTCTCAATTGAGTGAGTTTTGAAAGGACCACCCATATAATCCCTTACACACACACATAAGAGATCATATAAACTCTCTAAGATACAATCATGCTCACATAATACATCAACACATAAGTGATATGACATTCTCTTTCTAAAGGCTATCAAAAGACCTACATATGTAAATCAAGAAGATAACATCCATAGTGACCTCTTCAAGATTACCTAAACAGTCCTTAAGACTACATAAGGCTTTGATCATGTCCACATAATCAAAAAACTTCCCTAACTATAGTAATGCCCAATACTTCAAGAGATGATACAGGAAGAGATCATCCCTTATGCCTTCTCACACTTTAGCTAAGGAATCCTTAAGTAAGTTTAGATTAGGTACTCATTTATTTACATACTCCTTAACATAAGTCATTAGTTCATTAAGACTCATACATCAGATAAAGGACATTCAAGTTAATGGTCTTGGAAAAGACCTAGGGACTCTAACTAACACCTTCGAAGCCTATTGTGAAATGTCTAGATAGCGTCCACATACCACTACCTAAACTTCATCAAACTTCTCTAGTACTATTAAGTATCAAACATGCTGATAATAAAAAATAAATGACCTATATCATGATAGCAAGACATGGAATCCGGAGTTCTATCTGTAACGACCTGTTTGGTCGTTTTGAGCAGCAGATTTTATTGCTGGAAAAACTGGCTGGGACAACGGATGTCACGACGGACCGTCGTGGTCACGACGGCCCGTCGAGGAGGTTTCGTTCCATGACACTTAGAATTCTTAAATTGGGTACTGAAAATCGACTCTCTGAACTTCGTGATGTAATGTGCAGGACGGACCGTCACATGTGTGACGGACCGTCACAGTATCCTTGGTGAAAAATAGAATCCTGGCCCTTACGACGACCTTCGTGACGGACCGTCGCAGGCACGACGGCCCGTCACAAGTTGCGCAAATCCCAGCCAGAATCGGATTTCTTTACACGTTTTAAGGGACGTTTTGGACTATTCTTTCCTTAATTATAGATTTCGTGGGTTTACATTAATAACTCAAATTCTTGAGGGATAAAAGAGGTAACTTTGGATTAATTAGTGGGGTATTATTGTCATCTTTTACACTTAATTATATGTTAATTAGGGTAAAAGAAAGAGGGTTTGAATAAAAGAAAAACAGAAAGAACAAGAGAGAAAGAGAGGATTGATCGATCGAAGAGGAGGAAAAACACAAAGCTCGGAAATCCTTGTTGATCACTAGTCTTCGGTGGAGGTAGGTTATGGTTATTTCACACTATTCATAGTAAACTCTTAATAGCGAATGATATGTGTTAGTAATATTGTAAACCCTTCTATATGCTTAATTGTATGCTTGTATGAATATGAATATGAAATTGTGAATAATTAAGCATGATGAAGCTATTGAATCCCAAATCTTGAAAAGAAACCCTAATCTACTTTGTTAATGATGATGCCTTGGTATAAAAGAAGGCTTGATGAACGAAAGTGGTGAGATTAGGGGATCGGGTGCCACGTTTCGGTACAAGGATAGAATGAGGATCGGAGTGTCACGTTTTGACACCAGGATAGTATATGGATCGGGTGCCACGTTCCGGTACCAGGATAGAATGAGGATCGGAGTGTCACGTTCCGACACCAGGATAGTATATGGATTGGGTGCCACGTTCCGGTACCAGGATAGAATGAGGATCGGAGTGTCACGTTCCGACACCAGGATAGTATATGGATCCGGTGCCACGTTCCGGTACCAGGATAGTATATGAGGATCGGAGTGTCACGTTCCGACACCAGGATAGTAGATGGAGCGGAGTGTCACGTACCGACACGAGGGGAATAAAGATAATGAATCTCGAAATATGTTAATGAATTCAATCTAATGAATCTAATTCCCAAATGAGTATGATATTGAGGCTTGAGTCCTCATGGATAAACTTGTTAGTACTTATTGATATTTTAGTACTTGTTGTTGCTACATGTTGAGTATTATAGTTGATTTATGATATTAACTGATATATACTGTTTTCTATTTTGAGTTGGCCGATGATACTTACTCAGTACTTGTGGTTGTACTGACCCCCTACTTTTATGTTTTCTTCTTTGTTATTTGTGGAATGCAGCAAACGTTCCATCAACTTCAACTCAACAGTAGATCTAGCCAGTCTTCACGACCTTCGGAAATTTAGGGTGAGCTAATGCGTCTAGCTTGGACTGGATCTTCTTCTTCAAGTCTTGATGCCTTGAACTTCCGGCATGGACTAGCTTTTATTTGTTTTAGCTTCTTAGACGTTTTAGTTTAGTAATTTGAGGATAGATGTTCTTGTGATGATGACTTCCAGATTTTGGGGATAATAATAATAGTTTTGAATTGTTTTATAAATGAGTTTAAGTCTTCCGCATTTTTTTCTGTTGATATATCTTGAAATGTTAAGGTTTAGATGGGTTGGTTCGCTCACATAGGAGGGTAAATGTGGGTGCCAGTCGCGGCCCCGAATTGGGTCGTGACAAACTTGGTATCAGAGCATTAGGTTCGTTGGTCTCATCACACAAGAACGAGTCTAGTAGAGTCTTAAGGAACGGTGGGGGGACGCCTTTACTTTTCCTTGAGAGGCTATAAGACTTTAGGAAAATTCCATTCCTTCATTCTTTCTTTCGTGCTACTACTTGAGTCCAATTGGTATCTAGGTGATACAAATTGGTATCTGACCATCTTCACTCTATTTCGCAGATGGTTAGAACTATAGCAACGACCGCACCAGCAGCAACAACGGCAAGACAAGAAACATCTGAGCCAGCCACTGGGGCTGTGGCTCGAGGAAGAACAGTGGCAAGAGGCCGTGGTAGAGGCCGTGGGAGGACGTCCTCTAGAGGAACAGGACGAGCACCTAGTCCATCTGATGCTAGGGCGGTGACTCCTCCACCGATTGAGGAGGTAGTAAGAGAGGGTGAGGAAAGGGAAACTGAACAAGAGCAGAATGAGGAATTGCAACCCCAACCTACCCCAGAGATGATCAATCAGGTTCTTGCTTATCTTAGCGGGTTATCTGATCACGGTCAGGCACCTCCAGTGGTTTCTGCACCAACACCTCCGGTTTCAGAGGTACGACATGCGGCTACTATGGCTCCCCGCATGGATGCCTCATTGGAGATAGGCACATTTCCACGTCTGACTACTGGACCGATAATGACAAACGATCAGCACGAACTTTTCAGTAAGTTCTTGAAATTGAAACCTCCAGTCTTCAAGGGTGTAAAATCTGAAGATGCTTATGATTTTCTGGTTGATTGTCATGAGCTACTACACAAGATGGGGATAGTAGAACGGTTTGGCGTTGAGTTCGTAAGATATCAGTTTCAAGGGAACGCCAAAATGTGGTGGCGATCACATGTCGAGTGTCAACCGACAGAGGCCACACCTATGACTTGGGCATCCTTCTCTAGCTTGTTTATGGAGAAGTATATCCCAAGGACTTTGAGAGATAGAAAAAGGGATGAGTTCTTGAGTCTTGAGCAAGGAAGGATGACGGTCAATGCATATGAGGCTAAATTTCGCGCATTATCTAGGTATGCCACCCAACTTTGTTTCTGTCCACAAGAACGGATTCGCCGTTTTGTGAAGGGGTTGAGGTCAGAATTGCGGATTTCAGCCTTACAAGTAGCGACTACGGCAAAATCCTTCCAAGAGGTGGTAGACTTTGTGATAGAGGTGGAAGGAGTGAAGCCAGATGACTTCACCACGACATCGACGTCAAAAAGGTTTCGAAAGGGAGGTGAGTTTAGTGGTCCTACTCTAGAGGACAGAGCTCCGGAGGTTACTCAGTTCGACCCATTCAGTCTTCACTACAGACTGTAGTTGGGGGTCCACCTCACACCGGCCAACACTTCTCTGAGAGACCTATGCATGAACCCCGAGAGTGCTATGGATGTGGGGAGATTGGACATATTAAGAGATATTGTCCAAAACAGAGTTATCGGCCCCCAATAGCTAGAGGTAGAGGTGGTTATGGAAGAGGCCGTCATTCTGGAGGACGCGGTGGTCGAGGTAATGGTGGTCACCAAAACGGCCGAGGTGATGGGCAAAACGGAGACACTACATCACAACATGGTAGGGGCAACGGACAAACTAATGAAAGGGCCCATTGTTATGCTTTCCCTGGGAGATCTGAAGCGGAGGCGTCTGATGCTGTTATCACAGGTAATCTTTTGGTTTGTGATTGCATGGCATCCGTATTATTTGACCCTGGCTCCACGTTTTCATATGTATCTTCATCATTTTCTAATGGTCTAAATTTACATTGTGAATTACTTGATATGCCTATTCGTGTTTCTACTCCGGTGGGAGAGTCTGTGTTAGTTGAGAAGGTATATAGGTCTTGTTTGGTGAATTTTGTGGGGAGCAACACTTATGTAGATTTGGTTATCTTAGAAATGGTTGATTTTGATGTAATTCTGGGTATGACTTGGCTTTCTCCGCAATTTGCGATCTTGGATTGCAATGCTAAAACGGTGACATTAGCCAAGCCTGGGACAAATCCGTTAGTGTGGGAGGGCGACTACACTTCCAATCCGGTGCGTATTATCTCCTTTCTTCGTGCTAAGAAAATGGTTAGTAAAGGGTGTTTAGCTTTCTTGGCACATCTCAAGGACGACACTACTCAAGTACCCTCGATTGAGTCGGTTTCGGTAGTCCGCGAGTTTTTGGATGTGTTCCCTGCAGATCTTCCTGGTATGCCACCAGATAGGGATATTGACTTCTGTATCGATCTTGAACCAGGCACACGCCCCATTTCTATACCCCCTTATAGAATGGCTCCCGCGGAGTTAAGAGAGTTAAAAGCACAACTTCAAGAGTTGTTGAGCAAAGGCTTCATTAGACCAAGTGCATCTCCTTGGGGTGCTCCTGTTTTGTTTGTGAAGAAGAAGGATGGGAGTTTTCGAATGTGCATAGATTACCGGCAGTTGAACAAGGTAACTACTAAGAACAAATATCATCTTCCTCGCATTGATGACTTATTCGATCAACTACAAGGTGCTTGTGTCTTCTCAAAGATCGACTTGAGATCCGGTTATCATCAATTGAAAATACGGGTAGCGGATGTACCAAAGACTGCCTTTCGAACTAGGTATGGACATTATGAATTTGTGGTGATGTCCTTTGGTCTTACGAATGCCCTTGCTGCGTTCATGAGCTTGATGAATGGGATTTTTAAGCCATATCTGGATCTCTTTGTGATCGTGTTTATTGATGATATACTGATTTACTCTAAAAGCAAGAAGGAACATGAGGAGCATTTGAGAATGGTATTGGAAATGTTGAGGGAGAAAAAGCTTTATGCCAAATTCTCTAAGTGTGAGTTTTGGCTAGATGCAGTGTCCTTCTTGGGGCACGTGGTTTCTAAGGATGGAGTGATGGTAGATCCTTCTAAGATTGAGACAGTGAAGAATTGGGTAAGACCCACTAATGTGTCAGAAATAAGGAGTTTTGTGGGGTTAGCTAGTTACTACCGCCGATTCATCAAGGGATTCTCTTCTATTGCTTCTCAATTGACGAACTTGACTAAGCAGAATGTTCCATTTGTATGGTCAGATGAATGTGAGGAAAGCTTTCAGAAGCTTAAGACTTTGTTGACTACCGCACCAATTCTTACCTTGCCAGTAGAGGGTAAAAAATTCATTGTTTATTGTGATGCATCCTATTCTGGGTTGGGTGCAGTACTAATGCAAGAGAAGAATGTGATTGCTTATGCTTCGAGGCAATTAAAGGTGCATGAACTTAACTATCCGACCCATGATTTGGAATTGGCCGCGGTAGTGTTTGCATTAAAGCAATGGAGGCACTATTTATATGGGGTTAAGTGTGAAGTCTATACGGATCATCGTAGTCTACAGTATGTCTTTACTCAGAAAGATTTGAATTTGAGACAAAGGAGATGGATGGAACTACTGAAGGACAACGACATCACTATTTTGTATCATCCGGGGAAGGCGAATGTTGTAGCAGATGCTTTGAGTAGAAAGGCAGGAAGCATGGGAAGTCTAGCTCATTTGCAAGCTTCTAGACGCCCATTGGCTAGAGAGGTTCAGACTCTAGCTAACGACTTGATGAGGTTAAAAATAAATGAGAAGGGAGGATTGTTGGCTAGTGTGGAGTCAAGATCTGCTTTTCTTGACAAGATTAAGGGAAAACAGTTTGTTGATGAGAAACTAAGGCAAATCCGAGATAAAGTGTTGCAAGGAGAGGCTAAAGAAGCAACAATCGACGAGGAAGGTGTTTTGAGGATTAAGGGAAGGGTATGTGTACCCCGCATCGATGATTTGATTAACACTATTCTGACAGAGGCTCATAGTTCAAGGTATCCTATACATCCGGGTGCAACCAAGATGTATCGCGACCTAAAGCAACACTTTTGGTGGAGTACAATGAAGCGCGATATTGTTGACTTTATTGCCAAATGTCCAAACTGTCAACAAGTAAAGTATGAACACCAGAGGCCCGGAGGAACGCTTCAGAGAATGCCCATTCCTGAATGGAAGTGGGAGAGAATCGCAATGGACTTTGTGGTTGGTCTTCCAAAGACAATGGGTAAGTATGACTTTATTTGGGTGATTGTTGATAGGTTAACTAAGTCTGCTCATTTTATTCCGGTCAAGGTGACTTACAATGCAGAGAAGTTAGCCAAGATCTATATCTCAGAAATCGTTCGATTGCATGGGGTTCCACTATCCATCATATCAGATAGAGGTACGCAGTTTACTTCTAAGTTTTGGAAAACATTGCATGCCGAATTGGGTACTAGGTTGGACCTTAGTACCGCGTTCCATCCTCAGACTGATGGTCAGTCTGAGCGAACGATTCAAGTATTGGAGAATATGCTTCGTGCATGCGTGATAGAGTTTGGTGGTCATTGGGATAGCTTCTTACCTTTGGCAGAGTTTTCATACAATAATAGCTATCACTCAAGTATTGATATGGCCCCATTTGAAGCATTGTATGGTAGGAGATGTAGGTCTCCCATTGGGTGGTTTGATGCATTTGAGGTTAGACCTTGGGGTACTGATCTTTTGAGGGATTCATTAGAGAAAGTGAAGTCTATTCAAGAAAAGCTTCTAGCGGCGCAAAGTAGACAAAAGAAGTATGCAGACCGAAAGGTTAGAGACTTGGAGTTCATGGAGGGTGAACAAGTCTTGTTGAAGGTTTCACCCATGAAAGGGGTGATGCGGTTTGGCAAAAGAGGTAAGCTAAGTCCAAGGTATATTGGACCATTTGAGGTACTAAAGCGAATAGGGGAGGTGGCTTATGAATTAGCCTTGCCCCCAGGGCTGTCCGTAGTGCATCCGGTATTTCATGTGTCCATGTTGAAAAGATACCATGGAGATGGAAACTACATCATCCGTTGGGATTCAGTTTTGCTTGATGAGAATTTGACTTATGAGGAGGAACCGGTTGCTATATTAGATAGAGAAGTTCGCAAGTTGAGGTCGAGAGAGATTGCATCCATCAAAGTTCAATGGAAGAATCGACCAGTTGAAGAGGCTACTTGGGAGAAGGAGGCAAATATGCAAGAAAAATACCCACATCTGTTTACAGATTCAGGTACTCCTTTTCGCCATTGTTTTTCTTCTTTTGATCGTTTGGGGACGAACAATGGGTAAATTGGTATCTATAGTAACGACCTGTTTGGTCGTTTTGAGCAGCAGATTTTATTGCTGGAAAAACTGGCTGGGACAACGGATGTCACGACGGACTGTCGTGGTCACGACGGCCTGTCGAGGAGGTTTCGTTCCATGACACTTAGAATTCTTAAATTGGGTACTGAAAATCGACACTCTGAACTTCGTGACGTAATGTGCAGGACGGACCGTCACATGTGTGACGGACCGTCACAGTATCCTTGGTGAAAAATAGAATCCTGGCCCTTACGATGACCTTCGTGACGGACCGTCGCAGGCACGACGGCCCATCACACGTTGCGCAAATCCCACGCAGAATCGGATTTCTTTACACGTTTTAAGGGACGTTTTGGACTATTCTTTCCTTAATTATAGATTTCGTGGGTTTACATTAATAACTCAAATTCTTGAGGGATAAAAGAGGTAACTTTGGATTAATTAGTGGGGTATTATTGTCATCTTTTACACTTAATTATATGTTAATTAGGGTAAAAGAAAGAGGGTTTGAATAAAAGAAAAACAGAAAGAACAAGAGAGAAAGAGAGGATTGATCGATCGAAGAGGAGGAAAAACACAAAGCTTGGAAATCCTTGTTGATCACTAGTCTTCGGTGGAGGTAGGTTATGGTTATTTCACACTATTCGTAGTAAACTCTTAATAGCGAATGATATGTGTTAGTAATATTGTAAACCCTTATATATGCTTAATTGTATGCTTGCATGAATATGAATATGAAATTGTGAATAATTAAGCATGATGAAGCTATTGAATCCCAAATCTTTAAAAGAAACCCTAATCTACTTTGTTAATGATGATGCCTTGGTATAAAAGAAGGCTTGATGAACGAAAGTGGTGAGATTAGGGGATCGGGTGCCACGTTCCGGTACAAGGATAGAATGAGGATCGGAGTGTCACGTTCCGACACCAGGATAGTATATGGATCGGGTGCCACGTTCCAGTACCAAGATAGAATGAGGATCGGAGTGTCACGTTCCGACACCAGGATAGTATATGGATCGGGTGCCACGTTCCGGTACCAGGATAGAATGAGGATCGGAGTGTCACGTTCCGACACCAGGATAGTATATGGATTGGGTGCCACGTTCCGGTACCAGGATAGTATATGAGGATCGGAGTGTCACGTTCCGACACCAGGATAGTAGAGGGAGCGGAGTGTCACGTACCGACATGAGGGGAATAAAGATAATGAATCTCGAAATATGTTAATGAATTCAATCTAATGAATCTAATTCCCAAATGAGTATGATATTGAGGCTTGAGTCCTCATGGATA
>JAKWJD010000812.1:0-14813 GCA_027705065.1 Solanum peruvianum | reverse complement strand
AACCCCATGTAACCTCAAAATCTCATTAATGTAAAGCTTGGGATAGTCTGCCGAATCTGTAGTTCTTGACCTCCAAAAAGCGAGAAACTTAGTCATCCTATCAACTATCACCCATAGAGTCATGATGTCTACAAGTACGCGGGAACCCTGTGATGAAATCCATATTGATCGCTTCCCCTTCAAAGCTGAAATGTCGATATCTAGAGTCATACCTCCTGGTTTGTGGTGTTCTACCGGACATGCTGACAATTGGGGCACTTAATCACAAAATCTGCTAAACCCACTTCGTGACATTCCACCTTAGACTTTTCCCAAAGATCATGGTACATCTTAGTGGCACTGGATGGAAAGAATATCTGGAGTTATTGGGCTTCTGCAAATAATATGTTGTCTCAACTTCCTCACATCAGGAACACATAATCTACCTTGGTAGCGATGTACACCATCTCCCCCTTAGGAGAAAACCTCCACTCTCTGATTATGGACTGCACCCTTAAGTTCAAGCAAGATGGGATCACTCTCTTGTTTTCATTAACCTCCACTACCTAAGAAGATTCTGCCCCATTTTGAACTATTACACCACTATCTGATATGCTCATAAGGAAAATCCTAAGCGAGCAAGCCTGTAAATATCCTTCACTAACTGATCCTTCTTCCTCAACATGGGATGTACACTACCCATTATGTAGTCTACTAAGAGTGTCTTGCTACTACATTCGCCTACTAGTGTGATATTGTACACTCATATCATAATCCTTAAAGAACTCAAGTCATCTCCTCGGGCGAAAATTCAACTCTTTCTGGGTGAAATATACTGAAGGCTCTTATGGTCATGTGAAAACATCTATATGAAACCCATACAAGTACTGTCTCCGGATCTTTACTGCAAACCACCACTGATGTAAGCTCAAGCTTATGAGTTGGATAGTTTTCTCATGCACCTAAGCTGTGTAGAAGGCTAAGCTATAACCTTATTCGTTACATCAAACACACCCAAGGCACAATCACTGGATGCATCACAATAGATCCATAACCATTTGAAACCCTGTGGTCAAGTAAAGACAAGAGTTGTAGTCAATCTAGTTTTCAATTCTGCAAAGCTTTTCTCACAATCATCTGACCATTGAAACTTGACCATCTTCTGAGTTAACATAGTCAATGGTGAGGATATGGATGAGAATCCTTCCACGAACCTTCTATCATAACCCGCTAGACCTAAGAAACTTCTGATATCTATAGAAGAGGTACGTCTGGTCCATTATTTCACTGCTTCTATCTTTTATGAATCTACTCGGATCCCTTCGCTAGATACAATGTGAACAATGAAATCAACAAATTGCAACCAGAACTCACATTTGATAAACTTAGCGAATAACTGGCGATCTTTGAGAGTCTACAGAACAACTCTCAAATGACTTGCATGTTCTTCCTCATTCCTAGAGTAAATGAAGATATCATCAATAAAGACGATAATGAACAAGTCCAAATACCGTATTTGAACACTATGTTTATCAAAGTCATGAAAGTTACAGAGCGTTGGTTAGTCCAAATAACATAACTACAAATTTATAATGACCATACCAAATTCTGAAGGTTGTTTTTGGAATGTCAATATCTCTGACTCTGAGCTGATTATATGTCATGACCCAAAACGAGCAGCGAGTGGCACCCACACTTATCCTACTATGTGAGCGAACCAACCAATCTAAACCCCAACATTTCAAACATAATGAACAAAATACAATGCGGAAGACTTAAAACTCATTAACAAAATCAATTAATAAAACTTCTAAAATTTATCAATCATTATCCCCAAAAATCTGGAAGTCATCACCACAAGAACATCTATCCTCAAATTACTAATCTAAGATATATAAGAAGCTAAAATAAGTAAAAGCTAGTCCATGCCGGAATTTCAAGGCATCAAGACATGAAGAGGAGATCAGTCCAAGCTAGAAGCAATAGCTCACCCTGAGATCTGGCGTGATGAAGACTGGCTAGAGTTGCGGTTGAGTTGACGACGATGGCACGTTTGCTGCACTCCACAATTTAACAAAGAAAAACAAATACAAGTAGGGGTGGTCAGTAAAAGGCCCAAGTACTGAGTAGGTATCATCGGCCAACTCAAAATAGAAAATAGTATATATCAGATAATAACATAAATCAACTATATTCTTAACAGGCGACACAACAATTTCCATAACCCTTGGTCACAACACCAAGCACATCAATGAGGACTCAAGCCTCCCCATTATACTCATTTGGGAATTAGTTCTTTAAAATAGAATATTATCCTAATCCAAGATTCAGTATCTTTATTCCCCTTGTGTCGGTACGTGACACTCCGCTCCACTACTACTATCCTGGTGTCAGAACATGACACTCCGATCCATATACTTCTGGTTCGGAACGTGACACTCTGATCCATATACTATCCTGGTGCCGGAACGTGACACCGATCCATATACTATCCTAGTGTCGGAACGTGAACTCCGATCCATATACTATCCTGGTGTCGGAACGACACTCCGATCATATATATACTGGTGTCGGAACGTGACACTCCGATCCATATACTATCCTGGTGCCGGAACGTGATACCCGATCCTCTATTACTATCCTGGTGTCAGAACGTGACACCCGATCCTTAATCTCATTACTTTAGTTCATCAAGCCTTCTCTTATACCAAGGAATCATCATTAACAAGTAAATTTGGGATTTAAGATTCATAGCCTCATCATGCTAATCCATCACAATTATAAAATTTCATTCACGCAAGCACACAATTAAGCATATAAAAGACTTTATAATACTACCAACACATATCATTCGCTATTAAGAGTTTTACTATAAGATAGTATAAACCATAACCTACCTCCACCGAAGAATTGTGATCAAGCAATCTAATTTTCCAAAGCTACGTTCTTCTTCGTTTTCTCTCTCCCTTGATCGTCGTTATCCCTCTCTTTGTTCTTTTATTTTCTTATTCAAACCCTCTTTCTTTACCCTAATTAGTATATAATTAAGTATAAAGATGGTTAAAAGTAACCCACTATTTATTTTAGGTTATCTCCTTTAACCCCCAAGAAATTGAATTATTAACATTAATCCATTAACTTTATAATTATAAGCATGAATAGTCCAAAACGCCCCTTAACACTTTTAACAGAAATCCGACCCAGTCAGGGTTACGCAGCTTGTGACGGCCCGTCGTGCCTGCGACGGTCCATCCTGCTGCTTCCGTCACAAAGTTCAGAGACTCAATTCATTAAAGAGTCTGTGACGGCCCGTCATGTGTGCGACGGTTCGTCCTGCCATTTCGTCGCGAAGTTCAGAGAGTCGATCTCAGTACCCAAATTTCTAAATTCTAAGTGTTTTGGAACGAGACCCCCTTGACGATCCGTCGTGCCCATGACGGTCCGTCGTGGGATCCGTCGACTCAGCCAGTTATTTACCAGAAATACTCTACTGCTCAAAACGACTAAACAGGTCGTTACAATAAATACCAATTTACCCATCGTTCATCCTCGAACGATCAAAAGAAGAAAAACAAGGGCGAAAAGGAGTACCTGAATCTGTAAACAGGTGTGGGTATTTTTCTTGCATATCAGCCTCCTTCTCCCAAGTGGACTCTTCAACTGTCGATTCTTCCATTGAACTTTGATGATGCAATCTCCCTTGATCTCAACTTGCGAATTTTTCTATCTAGAATTGCAACAGGCTCCTCCTCATAAGTCAAATTCTCATCAAGCAGAACTGAATCCCAACGAATGATGTAGTTTCCATCCCCATGGTATCTTTTCAACATAGACACATGAAATACCGGATGCACTCCTGAAAGTCCTGGAGGCAAGGCTAATTCATAAGCCACCTCCCCTACTTGCTTAAGTACTTCAAATGGTCCAATATACCTTGGGCTTAGCTTACCCCTTTTACCAAACTGCATCACCCCTTTCATGGGTGAAACCTTCACCAAGACTTGTTCACCCTCCATGAACTCCAAGTCTCTAACCTTTCGATCTGCATATTCCTTTTGCCTGCTTTGAGCCGCTAAAAGCTTTTCTTGAATAGATTTCACCTTCTCTAATGAATCCCTCAAAAGATCAGTACCCCAAGGTCTAACCTTAAATGCATCAAACCAACCAATGGGAGACCTACATCTCCTCCCATACAATGCTTCGAATGGAGCCATATCAATACTTGAGTGATAGCTATTATTGTATGAAAACTCCGCTAAGGGTAAGAAGTTATCCCAATGAACACCAAATTCTATCACACATGCACGAAGCATATCCTCCAATACCTGAATCGTTTGCTCAGACTGACCATCGGTCTGAGGGTGAAATGCAGTACTAAGGTCCAACCTAGTACCTAATTCCGCATGCAATGTTCTCCAAAACTTAGAAGTAAACTGCGTACCTCTATCTGATATGATGGAGAGTGGAACTCCATGCAATCGAACAATTTCTGAGATATAGAGTTTGGCTAACTTCTCTGCATTGTAGGTCACCTTGACCGGAATGAAGTGAGCAGACTTTGTTAATCTGTCCACAATTACCCAAATAGAATCAAACTTTCCCAATGTCTTTGGAAGACCAACCACGAAGTCCATTGCAATTCTCTCCCACTTCCATTCGGGAATGGGCATTCTCTGAAGTGTTCCCCCGGGCCTCTGGTGTTCATACTTTACTTGCTGACAATTTGGACATTTGGCAACAAAATCAACAATGTCGCGCTTCATTCTACTCCACCAAAAGTGTTGCTTTAGTTCACGGTACATCTTTGTTGCACCAGGATGTATAGATTATCTTGAACTATGAGCCTCTATAAGAATAGTGTGGATCAAATCATCAACACAGGGCACACATACCCTTCCCTTAATCCTCAAAACACCTTCCTCATCAATTATTGCCTCTTTAGTCTCTCCTCGCAACACCATGTCCCGAATTCGGTTTAGTTTCTCATCATCAAACTGTTTTCCCTTGATCTGGTCAAGAAAAGAAGATCTCGCCTCCACACGGGCCAAAAATCCTCCTTTCTCTAGTATTTCCAGTCTCATAAAGTCGTTAGCCAAGTTTTGAACTTCTCTAGCCAATGGGCGTCTAGAAACTTGTAAGTGGGCTAAACTACCCATGCTCCCTGCTTTTCTACTTAAGGCGTCTGCCACAACATTAGCCTTTCCTGGGTGATACAAGATGGTAACATCATAGTCCTTCAGTAGTTCCATCCACCTCCTCTGCCTCAAATTCAAGTCTTTATGGGTAAAGACATATTGTAGACTATGATGATCTGTGTAGACTTCACACTTGACCCCATATAGATAATGTCTCCATTGTTTTAATGCAAACACAACTGCAGCCAATTCCAAATCATGGGTCGGATAGTTACGTTCGTGCACCTTTAGTTGCCTTGAAGCATAAACGATTACATTCCTCTCTTGCATTAGCATCGCACCCAAACCCGAATAGGATGCATCACAATAAACAATGAAATTCTTACCCTCTACGCAAGGTAAGGATAGGTGCCGTAGTAAGCAAGGTCTTGAGTTTCTGAAAGCTTTCCTCACTTTATCGACATACAAATGGAACATTCTGCTTAGTCAAGTTTGTCAATTGGGAAGCAATAGAAGAGAATCCTTTGACAATCGACGGTGGTAGTAGCTAGCTAAACCAACAAAACTCCATACTTCTGTAACATTAGTAGGTCTTACCCAATTCCTCACGTCGTTCAATCTTAGAAGGATCCACCATCACTCCATCTTCAAAACTACGTGCCCCAAGAAGGACACTGAATCTAGCCAAAACTCACACTTGGAGAATTTGGCATAAAGCCTTTTCTCCCTCAATACTTCCAACACAATTCTCAAATGCTCCTCATGTTCCTTCTTACTCTTGGAGTATATCAGTATATCATCAATAAATACGATCACAAAGAGATCCAGATATGGCTTAAAAATCCCGTTCATCAAGCTCATGAAAGCAGCAGGGGCATTCGTAAGACCAAAAGACATTACTACAAATTCGTAATGCCCATACCTGGTTCGAAAAGCAGCCTTTGGCACATCCGTTGCCCGTATTTTCAATTGATGATAACCGGATCTCAAGTCAATCTTAGAGAAGACACAAGCACCTTGTAACTGATCGAACAAGTCATCAATGCGAGGAAGGGGATACTAGTTCTTAATAGTTACCTTGTTCAACTGCCGGTAGTCTATGCACATCAAAAACTCCCATCCTTCTTCTTCACCAAATAACACGGAGCACCCCAAGGGGATGCACTTGGTCTAATGAAACCTTTACTTAACAACTCTTGAAGTTGGGCCTTAACTCCCTTAACTCTGTGGAGCCATTCTATAAGGGGGTATGGAAATGGGGCGAGTATCCGGCTCCAGATCAATGCAAAAGTCAATATCCCTATCCGGTGGCATACCAGGAAGGTCTGCAGGGAACACATCCAGAAACTCACGGACTATCGAAACCGACTCAATTGAAGGTACTTGGGTTGTATCATCCCTGAGGTGTGCCAAGATCGCTAAACACCCTTTACTAACCATTCGCTTAGCACGAAGAAAGGAGATGATACGAACTGGAGTGGAAGTGTAGTCACCCTCCCATACTAACGGATCTGTCTCAGGCTTGTCCAACGTTACAGTTTTAGCATTACAATCTAAGATTGCAAAATTTGGAGAAAGCCAAGTCATACCCAGAATTACATCGAAATCAACCATTTGTAAGATAACCAAGTCTACATGAGTATTGCTCCCCACAAAAGTCACCAGACAAGACCTATATACCTTTTCAACTATCACAGACTCACCCACCGGAGTAGAAACACGAATAGGCATGTCAAGCAATTCACAATGTAAATAAGACCAGTAGCAAATGAGGAAGATACATATGAAAAGTGGAGCCAGGATCAAATAATACAGAAGCCATGCAATCACAAACCAAAATATACCTGTGATAACAACATCAGATGTCTCCGCTTCAGACCGCTCGGGGAAAGCGTAACAATGGCCCTATCACCTGTCTGCCCGTTGCCCCTACCATGTGTGTTGTAGTAGCTCCAGTTTGCCCGTCACCCCGGCCGTTTTGGTGACCACCATTACCTAGGCCACCACGTCCTCCAGAATGACGGCCTCTTCCATGACCACCTCTACCTCTGACTATTTAAGGTCTGTAACTCTGTTTTGGACAATACCTCTTAATGTGTCCAGTCTCCCCACATCCATAACACTCTCTGGATTCAAGCATAGGTCTCTGTCAGGATGACGAAGTCTGGGGATAACCTCCAAACTCAGAGAAGTGTTGACCGGTCTGCGGTGGACCCCCAACTACAGTCTGCAGTGAAGACGTAATTGGTCGGGCTGGATAACCTCCTGAACCCTGCCCTCTGGAGTAAGAACCATTAAAATCACCTCCCTTATGAAACCTTTTAGATGTCGATGCCATGGTGAAGTCATTTGGCTTCACTCCCTCCACCTCTATTACGAAGTCTACCACTTCCTGAAAGGATTTTTCTGTAGCCGCTACCTGTAAGGCTGAAATCCGCAAATCTGACCTCAACCCCTTCACAAAACGGCGAGACCGCTCTTGTGGACTGAAACAAAGCTGGGTGGCATACCTGGATAATGCACGAAACTTATCCTCATACGCAGTCACCGACATCTTGCCTTGCTCTAGGCTCAAGAACTCATCTCTCCTCCTATCCCTCAGGGTCCAGGGGATATACTTCTCCATAAATAAGCTAGAGAATGACGCCCAAGTCATATGTGGTGCCTGTGCGGGTTGACACTCAACATGTGACCGCCACCACATTTTGGCATTTCCCTGAAACTGATAGGTTACAAACTCAACGCCAAATCGTTCCACGATGCCCATTTTATGTAGTAACTCATGACAATCAACCGAAAAATCGTAAGCATCCTCAGATTCAGCACCCTTGAAGACTGGAGGTTTCAGTTTCAAGAACTTACTGAAAAGTTCATGCTGATCATTTGTCATTATAGGCCCTGTAGTCAAACAAGGAAACGTGCCTATTTACAATGAGGCATCCATGCGGGGAGCCTCAGCAGCGGCTTGTCGTACTTGCGGAACCTGAGGTGCTGGTGCAGAAAACACTGGAGGTGTCTGGCCTTGATCAGATAACCCGCTAAGATAGGCAAGAACCTGATTAATCATCTCTGGGGTAGGTTGGGGTGGTAATTCCTCATTCTGTACTTGCTCACTTTTCCCTTCCTCGCCATCTCTTACTACTTCCTCAGTCGGTAGAGGAGTCACCTCCCTAGTACTAGATGGGCCAGGTGCTTGTCCTCTTCCTCTAGAGGCGTCCTCCCGCGACCTCTACCGCGGCCTCTCGCCACTACTCCTCTTCGAGCTACAGCCCCAGTGGCTGGCTTCAATTGCATCTTGTCTTGCCGTGTTGGTGTTGGCGCCGTTGTTTCCTCGTTCTAACATCTGTGAAATAGAGTGAGATGGTCAGATACCAATTTATATCACCTAGATACCAATTGAATCCAAGTATAGCACGAAAGAAAGAAGAAAATGGAATTTTCCTAAAGTCTTATATCCTCTCAAAGAAAAGTAAAGGTGTCCCCCTACCATTTCTTAAGACTCTACTAGACTCGTTCTTGTGTGATGAGACCAACGAACCTAATGCTCTGATACCAAGTTTGTCACGACCCAAAACGAGCCGCGAGTGGCATCAACACTTATCCTACTATGTGAGCGAACCAACCAATCTAAACCCCAACATTTCAAACATAATGAACCAAATACAATGCGGAAGACTTAAAACTCATTAACGAAATCAATTAAATAACTTTAGTTCATCAAGCCTTCTATTATACCAAGGCATCATCATTACAAGTAAATTTGGGATTTAAGATTCATAGCCTCATCATGCTAATTCATCACAATTATAAAATACATTCATGCAAGCACACAATTAAGCATATAGAATACTTTATAATACTACCCAACACATATCATTCGCTATTAAGAGTTTACTATAAGATAGTATAAACCATAACCTACCTCCACCGAAGAATTGTGATCAAGCAATCTACTTTGCTAAAGCTGCGTTCTTCTTCGTTTTCTCTCTCCCTTGATCGTTCGTTTCTCTCTCTCTTTGTTCTTTCTATTTTTCTTATTCAAACCCTCTTTCTTTTACCCTAATTAGTATATAATTAAGTATAAAGATGGTAAAAGTAACCCACTATTTATTTCAAGGTTATCTCCTTTAACCCCCAAGAAATTGAATTATTAACATTAATCCATTAACTTTATAATTATAAGCATGAATAGTCCAAAACGCCCCTTAAAACTTTTAACAGAAATCCGACCCAGTCAGGGTTACGCAGCCTGTGACGGCCCGTCGTGCCTGCGACGGTCTGTCCTGCTGCTTCCGTCACAAAGTTCAGAGACTCAATTTATTAAAGAGTCTTTGACAGCCCGTCATGTCTGCGACGGTCCGTCCTGCCATTTCGTCGCCAAGTTCAGAGAGTCGATCTCAGTACCCAAATTTCTAAATTCTAAGTGTTTTGGAATGAGACCCCCTCGACGGTCCGTCGTGCCCATGACGGTCCGTCGTGGGATTCGTCGACTCAGCCAGTTATTTACCAGAAATACTCTACTGCTCAAAACGACTAAACAGGTCGTTACACTATATCCCGATTTGAGGTCTATCTTTGAGAAATTGCTAGCACCCTGAAGTTGGTCAACAAGTCGTCAATCCTGGTGATGGGACACTTATTCTTGATTTTGACCCTTTTCAACAGTCTATATAGACATTCTAAGAGAACCAGTTTTCTTCTTTACAACCAATACTAGTGAACCCCATGGATAGGTACTACGTCTGATAAAACCCTTATCTAGAAGGTCTTTCAACAACTTTTTAAGTTCCTTAAGCTTTGCTGGAGTCATTCTACAAGGAGGAATAGAAATTGGTTGAGTATATTAAAGGAAATCAATTTCAAAGTCAATTTCCCTTTCAGGAGGAACTTCAGGAAGATCTTCTAGAAACACATCCGTAAACTCACTTACTACTGGAATTGACTCAAGAGTTGGGGTTTCAGAGCTAGAATCCTTAACCCGAACTAGATGATAGAGATAACCATAAGAGATCATCTTTATTTCCTTAAGGTAAGAAATAAATCGACCCATATACCCTTCCGTTCTAAGATTAGTTCGTCAGGAAACTAAAAAACAACAATCCTAGTTCTACAATTGACTGAGGAATATTATGAATGTTACCAATCCATTCCTAGAATGACATCGAAGTCTACCATTTCTAACTCTACCAGATATGATGAGGTGAATTTTTGAGATACTGTGACAGGTCAATTTCTGTATACCCGTCTAGCTATAACTAGGTCACAGACTTGAGTAGAGACTGAGAATGATTTTGAGAGAGTTTAAGTGCTGGCAGTGAATTGAACTGCTATGTAAGGAGTTACAAAATAAAGAGTACCCCCTGGATCTAACAATGCATACACATTAAGGTCAAACACTCGTAACTTACCAGTAAATACATCAGGAGGAACCTTCATAATCTTGCGAGCCTGAAGAGCGTACTTCAGTTCGTTTACTCGTAGCAAGAGCGCAAAAATTGGGTGTTTCATATCACAACCCTTTTTCGTAGCAGAAGTATTTACCGGTTCTCCATGGAAATATGTGGTGTAGCACAAAACTGTTCTGGCACTGACTACCACCTATACGAGAGGAGTTACCCGCTAGTCGGGAGACGTGCTGGTGCTGATGAACTTGTAGACCGATCTCTACCATTTCAACCTCCTTGAACCTTTATAGAAGGACAATCCTTCAACTTGATGACCACACCCAAAACATCCTTCCTTTCCTTCAAGGCACTCTCATGTATGGTTGTTACTACACTTAGGGCAAGTGGGGTAAGTCTTGGTGCCTGAAACACTTCCTTGAGACATAGAGCCTGCTGCTCTAACCTTCTGGTCAAACCTATTCTTGGAGGATGGAACACTAGATGATGAAGGGGCTGGGGATGAAAACATCAGACGACTCTTCGAGCGATTTCCACCACCCGATTGCTGCTGAGAATAGTCATAGTTCCCAATCCTAGCCTTCTTATTCTCCTTGGTGTGTTCCATAAGATTATAACCCTCAACTTGTTGAGCATGAGTCATAAGCCTAGAGATGTTCATATCTTCCAGTAACATAGAATTTCTGCACTCTGTTTTCCCCAAATTTGACACTCCATACAAGAACTTATTCATCTAAGCCCTGGAGTAAGCAACCATGTTAGGAGCATATCTATAGAGATGGTTAAAGTTGAGTCCATACTCTTTGATCATCATGTTACCATTCCTTAATTTCATGAATTTCATGGGATTTTGCTTCTCTCAACTCTATTGGGAAAAACTTGTCCAAAAAGGTCTCACTAAAGCAATCCTAAGTCATAGGAGTTGCTTCTGTACCCCTATTTTTCTTCCACTTAGTGTACCAGATATGAGCAACATCCTTCAACAGGTACGATGCCAACTCAACCCGATCATTCCCAGTAACCTGCGTCACCTCAAATATCTTTTTGATCTCGTCCAAGAAATTCTGAGGATATTCACTAGTCTGTGATCCTAAAAACTCAAGCAGATTATTCCTTACAAAGTCACGGACCCTGGCTGCTGTTGATCATCCATTTTCATTCATAGTAGCTTGAACCCAATTCTTCTGGTTGGTCATACTCTGAGCCAACATCTGTATGGAATTCGTGAACTCAACATTCGAGACTTTCTGATATGGGACTGGAGGAGCTGCATTTGCATTCTTGGCATTCGCATTCCTAGTGTTAGCTCTACGAGAAGGCATGATCCAAAACGTACAACGTCAAGTTAGAGAGGAATAAGATCACACCTTACGCACGATAAGAGTAATAAGAAAATGAAGTTTTCCCAAAACACTTTGTAGCCTCTCTCTCGTTAGATGTGGTGCACTTCACACCTATGAAAAGGACTTTACTTTGTCCAGCTTTTCAAACAGACTAGTACTCTTAAACCTAGGGCTCTAATACCAAGTTGGTCATACCCTGAGCTACCCTCGAGACGCAGACACGGGACCTAGGACCACAAGTGATCCCAAGCTAACCCTACTGGCATGATAATGAGCATACTAAAGAAAATAACTAATGCGGAAGCTAAATTATAATTTAAAATTAAAAGATGGGGAATACTTATATTTTATAACTGAAATATTTGAAATACTGACGAGTTTAATACAAGGAAGTTATTGACTCAATACTAAGCTGAAACTAACTATGTCTTAAATAAGCCTCTAACTGACTAGAAATGATAGGACAAGCCCCAGCAAAGTCTAGCAAAACCTGAAACTATATGACTAAAAGACTGAAATGAACTCAAGACTATTGTCCTCAGAGAATGAGGACTCACCACAAAATCTGCAGAACTGGAGATCAAAAGTCAACCTAAGCACTATCTGGATGCTGAGAACCTGGAATTATATCGTGAGAAGATGTAGCGCACGTATACGTTAGTACTTGAAGGTACTGAGCATTTAGGATATAGTAAAGCTGAAATAAAACATAATTGAATAAGCACAAAAGCAAGTATAATAATCTGAACATGATATACTGAATTTTGAGATAACTGGATGCAATGACCAAATTTATAACATGTTGAGACTGAATGACAACTGGACTGTGAATATGGTCAATGCATCAGAGTCTGACTGATCTGTGGGAGCTACAAATAACATACAATAAAACCACATGAGCTAAATGTGGAGCTCGATGTATACGTCCCATCGAGAGGACCCAACATACCCTACCAGAGGTATAAAGGTATGCTGGCGTGACAACTAAACTAATGCCCACAAAGGGGACTTAAAACCTACTTGACTAGTAATTCTGGGAGTAATTGGGTACGCTGAAACCTAGTCCAACTCGGTGTTATGATACTCCCAATGAATTATGTAATTAATTGATTGTGGCTGAGTTTCAGAAATACTGGATAGCTCAAAACTGAACATGCAAACTGAGAATGCAACAATTTATTTGGTAATAATGCATTTATAACTAAGGCATGTATACCTGAAGTAACTGAAATATCAGACCTAGCATGTGTAATTCTAGAACTAATGATATGCATAGCTAGGGTTCTGAAATTCGTGCGATAAACTAAATAATAACATGGATATCTTATTTTTAACATATAACTTATTAATTCATGATATTCTGTTGAAGTTTACCCTAGGTCTAATCATGATATGAGAATCAAGAATCTAATTGAAATATAGGGAGCTAATGGGTAAAAGGAACCCACTTGTGAAATCTCATATACCTGGTGATGAAATCCACGGAAAAATATTTAGATTTCGAGGCTGGAACTGCTGGAACCTTGATGCATTCTTGAATGAGGGTTATTGACTTTTTTCTCCTTTCTTGCTTCTAATTCTCTAAGTTTTTTACTAATGATTTGACTTAGGTAAGTTTTAGTTATGTTTCTAGATTTAAACTGACTAAAATCTGATGATATAGGGTCAAAACGAACGTATCTTAGGGTTTAAATGAAGTAGGAAAAGACAAAAAGACCCCTGAGTTAATTTCTATCAGACCAAATGATGACCTCGACTGAAGGTCCGTCTTTTGGGCCCGTAGGTTAGGTCTGTTCAACAGGTCTTTACTAAAACGGGCATAACACTTTGTTTGCAGTTCTTATTTTATCAAGGTCGGTGGCTATGGCAAGCTAATTCAATTATCTATCTTTGGTATGTTATCTGACACCTAATTCATTTTGTGCTAATATTTGTGATCATTTGAAGTTGATCCAACTGCAATTTACCCTAACTGTCTGCTAATTTACACCCACGGTCATACCTACAGTATGGGTCCATCTACGGACCGTGCTGGTCAATCGTGGTTCTATTTAGAGAGTGGTTAATGGGGTATTGATTGAAAAACATAGACTACGGACTGTAGTTTGACTTACGGACCGTAAGGTCCGTCCATCGTTCGACACTTAGTCAAATTTTTTAGGCTGAGCCTTTTTAGGGAAGTTTCAGTCACAATAGACGGATGTGCAGCACAGGGCGTGGGTCAGGCTACGGTCCGTCGATTGCACCTACAGATTTCTGAAAAGCTGGTTTTTTTGGTCTGTTTAGGATACGGGATGTTACATATATTAAACAAATAAGTATATTTTTTCTTATGTAAAAGAGAAATGGCTATCTTTGAAAATTAATCAAATATAACCACAAAGTGTTAGTCAAATAAAATAGCAAATAGATAAGAACAAAGGAAATGAATATTTGAACTTGGGCCTTTTGGCCCAAATTCCAAATCTTGAAATCTATGCTATTTTAAAAGACGGTTCAAAAGTGGGTGTGGCCTGTTCTTCCACCTGTACTAAATACTAAAATTAGAGGGATGCACCATTTGGGTCCCTTTTAGCGCTTTTTCGATTCTGCTTCATTTGTATACAGTAAATGTATAGGGGTGTATATCGACTTCTTTGTAAGTTAGACAAAAATTGTATACAAACTAGTATATCAACTCTTTTTCCTATATTTCAGCTTCCGTCTACCCTATATTTGATCAAGATTGACGCGATGGCGGTGTTGGGTTTCAATCTAACTCCAAATGCTAGGGTAGAGTCTGATGGACTCAAGGCAGGTATCCCATACAAAAAGATATACAACGAGGCTCAATATTCATACTTAAAGGGCGAGCCATGAATTATCTTAACAAAACTCGAAAATCTATATATAATAATATAACTAAAAATAAGGAGTAAAGGAAAAAAGAAAATCACCAGTTGGTAACTCAAAAG
>JAKWJD010000811.1:0-14702 GCA_027705065.1 Solanum peruvianum | reverse complement strand
TTATGCATAAGTCATAATAAACTCAATAGAACTAAAATCCAAGTCACACTATAATGCCTTGAAAAACCAAAGAAGGAAGCATGTAAGCCAAAAAGAAACATCATGCTTCCTAGAATGATACCTCAAGCTTAACTGAAAGCTAGTAACTGTGATAAATGTACCCATGGGCCGCCCGGGATGGCAAACAGAGGTTACCATTAATATAAATTTTGATTAGAGTTTGTACCCCTGCCTAAGACAATGGGCTACCCATAATGATTAAGTGAGCTCATTAGAGTAGAAGACATCGAAAACATAAAAATAATCAACTAAAAGGGATTTTTATCACTCTTAAATCAAATGGGTGTCCCATACTTTTAACACATTAAAGTCAAGTTTTTTTGTAACGACCTGTTTAGTCGTTTTGAGCAGCAGATTTTATTTCTGGAAAAACTGGTTGGGACGACGGATGTAACGACGGACCGTCGTGGTCACGACGGCCCATTGAGGAGGTTTCGTTCCATGACACTTAGAATTCTTAAATTTGGATATTAAAATCGACTCTCTGTAATCTGGGACGGACCTGCAGGACGTGTCGTCACAGCTACGACGAACCGTCGTGAGGCACCGTTTCAATATAGTTAGGAATTTTTAATTGGGTACTGAAAATCGACTCTCTGAACTTCATGACGTAATGTGCAGGACGGACCGTCACATGTGTGACGGACCGTCACAGTAAAAATAGAGTCCTGGCCCTTACGATGACCTTCGTGACGGACCGTCGCAGGCACGACGGCCCGTCACAGGCACGACGGCCCGTCACAGGTTGCGCGAATCCCAGGCGGATTCGGATTTCTTTACACGTTTTAAGGGACGTTGTGGACTATTCTCTCCTTAATTATAGATTTCGTGGGTTTATATTAATAACTCAAATTCTTGAGGGATAAAAGAGGTAACTTTGGGTTAATAGGGGTATTCTTGCCATCTTTTACACTTAATTATATGTTAATTAGGGTAAAAGAAAGAGGGTTTTGAATAAGAAAAAGAGAAAAGAAAAGAGAGAGAGATAGATTGATCGATTGAGAGAGTCGAACGAGAGGAAAAGAAGATATCAAAGCTTGGGAAATTGCTGTTGATTCCAATTCTTCGGTGGAGGTAGGTTATGGTTTTCACACTATTCGTAGTAAACTCTTAATAGCGAATGATATGTGTTAGTAGTATTGTAATCCCTTCTATATGCTTAATTGTATGCTTGCATGAATATGATTATGTAATTGTAAATAAATAAGCATGATGAAGCTATTAAATCCCAAATTTTGAAAAGAAACCCTAATCTACTTTGTTAATGATGATGCCTTGGTATAAAAGAAGGCTTGATGAACAAAAGTGGTGAGATTAGGGGATCGGGTGCCACGTTCCGGTACCAGGATGGAATGAGGATCGGAGTGTCACGTTCCGACACCAGGATAGTATATGGATCGGGTGCCACGTTCCGGTACCAGGATAGAATGAGGATCGGAGTATCACGTTCCGACACCAGGATAGTATATGGATCGGGTGTCACGTTCCGACACCAGGATAGTATATGGATCGGGTGCCACGTTCCGGTACCAGGATAGTATATGAGGATCGGAGTGTCACGTTCCGACACCAGGATAGTAGTTGGAGCAGAGTGTCACGTACCGACACGAGGGGAATAAAGATAATGAATCTTGAAATATGTTAATGAATTCAATCTAATGAATCTAATTCCCAAATGAGTATGTTATTGAGGCTTGAGTCCTTATGAACGAACTTGTTAGTACTTACTGATGATTTTAGTACTTGTTGTTGCTACATGTTGAGTATTATAGTTGATTTATGATATTAACTGATGTATATTGTTTTCTATTTTGAGTTGGCCGATGATATCTACTCAGTACTTGTGGTTGTACTGACCCCCTACTTTATGTTTTCTTCTTTGTTATTTGTGGAATGCAGCAAACGTTCCGTCAACTTCAACTCAATAGTAGATCTAGCCAGTCTTCACGACCTTCGGAAATTCAGGGTGAGCTAATGCGTCTAGCTTGGACTGGATCTTCTTCTTCAAGTCTTGATGCCTTGAACTTCCGGCATGGACTAGCTTTTATTTGTTTTAGCTTCTTAGACGTTTTTAGTTTAGTAATTTGAGGATAGATGTCTTGTGATGATGACTTCCAGATTTTGGGGATAATAATAATAGTTTGAATTGTTTTATTAATGAGTTTAAGTCCTTCGCATTATTTTCTGTTGATATATCTTGAAATGTTAAGGTTTAGATGGGTTGGTTCGCTCACATAGGAGGGTAAATGTGGGTGCCAGTCGGTCCCCGATTTGGGTCGTGACAAACTTGGTATCAGAGCATTAGGTTCGTTGGTCTCATCACACAAGAACAGGTCTAGTAGAGTCTTAAGGAACGGTAGGGGGACGCCTTTACTTTTCCTTGAGAGGCTATAAGACTTTAGGAAAATTTCACTCTTTCATTCTTTCTTTCGTGCTACTACTTGAGTCAATTGGTATATAGGCGATACGAATTGGTATCTGACCATCTTCACTCTATTTCGCAGATGGTTAGAACTAGAGAAACGACCGCACCAGCAGCAACAACGGCCCGGCAAGAAACATCTGAGCCAGCCACTGGGGCTGTGGCTCGAGGAAGAGCAGCGGCAAGAGGCCGTGGAAGAGGTCGTGGGAGGACGTCCTCTAGAGGAAGAGGACGAGCCCCTAGCCCATCTGATGCTAGGGCGGTGACTCCTCCACCGACTGAGGAAGTAGTAAGAGAGGGTGAGGAAGGGGAAACTGAAGAAGAGCAGAATGAGGAATTGCCACCCCAACCTACCCCAGAGATGATCAATCAGGTTCTTGCTTATCTTAGCGGGTTATCTGATCACGTCAAGCACCTCCAGTGGTTTCTGCACCAAACACCTCCGGTTTCAGAGGTACGACATGCGGCTACTATTGCTCCCCGCATGGATGCATCATTTGAGATAGGCACATTTCCACGTCTGACCACTGGACCGATAATGACAAACGATCAGCAAGAACTTTTTAGTAAGTTCTTGAAATTGAAACCTCCAGTCTTCAAGGGTGCAGAATCTGAAGATGCTTATGATTTTCTAGTTGATTGTCATGAGCTACTACACAAGATGGGGATAGTAGAACGGTTTGGCGTTGAGTTCGTAAGCTATCAGTTTCAAGGAACGCCAAAATGTGGTGGCGATCACATGTAAGTGTCAACCGAGAGGCCACACCTATGACTTGGGTGTCCTTCTCTACCCTGTTTATGGAGAAGTATATCCCAAGGACTTTGAGAGATAGAAAAAGGGATGAGTTCTTGAGTCTCGAGCAAGGTAGGATGATGGTTAACGCATATGAGGCTAAGTTTCGTGCTTTATCAAGGTATGCCACTCAACTTTGTTTCAGTACACAAGAGCGGATTCGCCGTTTTGTGAAGGGGTTGAGGTCAGAATTGCGGATTTCAGCCTTACAGGTAGCGGCTACGGCAACATCCTTCAAAGGTGGTAGACTTTGTGATAGAAGTGGAAGGAGTGAAGCAGATGACTTCACCCCGACATCGACGTCAAAAGGTTTCGAAGGGGAGGTGAGTTTAATGGTTCTTACTCTAGAGGACAGAGCTCCGGAGGTTACTCAAGTCAACCAATTCAGTCGTCACTACAGACTGTAGTTGGGGGTCCACCTCAGACCGGTCAACACTTCTCTGAGAGACCTATGCATGAACCCTACTAGCTAGAGGTAGGGGTGGTCATGGTAGAGGCCGTTTTTCTGGAGGACGTGGTGGTCGAGGTAATGGTGGTCACCACAACGGCAGAGGTGATGGGCAAATTGGAGCCACTACGACACAAACATGGTAGGGGCAATGGACAGACAAACGATATGGCCCATTGTTACGCTTTCCCTGGGAGATCTGAGCGGGGCGTCTGATGCTGTTATCACAGGTAATCTTTTGGTTTGTGATTGCATGGCATCTGTATTATTTGACCCTGGCTCCACGTTTTCATATGTATCTTCATCATTTGCTAATGGTCTAAATTTACATTGTGAATTACTTGATATGCCTATTCGTGTTTCTACTCCGGTGGGTGAGTCTGTGGTAGTTGAAAAGGTATATAGGTCTTGTTTGGTGAACTTTGTGGGGAGCAACACTTATGTAGATTTGGTTATTTTAGAAATGAGTGACTTTGATGTAATTCTGGGTATCACTTGGCTTTCTCCAAATTTTGCGATCTTGGATTGTAATGCTAAAACTGTGACATTAGCCAAGCCTGGGACAGATCCGTTAGTGTGGGAGGGCGACTACACTTCCAATCCGGTGTATTATATCCTTTCTTCATGCTAAGAGAATGGTTAGTAAAGGGTGTTTAGCTTTCTTGCACATCTCAAAGATGACACTACTCAAGTTCCTTCATTGAGTCTGTTTTCGTTCGGTGGTCCGTGAGTTTTTGGATGTGTTCCCCCCCGATCTTCTGGTATGCCACCGGATAGGGATATCGACTTTTGCATTGATTTGGAACCGGTACTCGCCCCATTCTATATACCCCCTTATAGAATGGCTCCCGCGGAGTTAAGAGAGTTAAAAGCACAACTTCAAGAGTTGTTGAGCAAAGGCTTCATTAGACCAAGTGCATCTCCTTGGGGTGCTCCGGTGTTATTTGTGAAGAAGAAGGATGGGAGTTTTAGGATGTGCATAGACTACAGACAACTGAACAAGGTGACTATTAAGAACAAGTATCCTCTTCCTCGCATTGATGACTTATTCGATCAACTACAAGGTGCTTGTGTCTTCTCGAAGATCGACTTGAGATCCGGTTATCATCAATTGAAAATACGGGCAACAGATGTGCCAAAGACTGCTTTTCGGACTAGGTATGGACATTATGAATTTGTAGTGATGTCTTTCGGTTACAAATGCCCCTGCTGCTTTCATGAGCTTGATGAATGGGATATTTAAGCCGTATTTGGATCTCTTTGTGATCGTATTTATAGACGATATACTGGTATATTCTAAAAGTAAGGAGGAACATGAGGAGCATTTGAGAATTGTATTGGAAATGCTGAGGGAGAGAAATCTTTATGCCAAGTTCTCTAAGTGTGAGTTTTGGCTAGATGCAGTGTCCTTCTTGGGGCATGTGGTTTCTAAGGAAGGAGTGATGGTAGATCCTTCTAAGATTGAGACAGTGAAGAATTGGTAAGACCCACTAATGTGTCAGAAATAACGGAGTTTTGTTGGGTTAGCTAGCTACTACCACCGCCGTTTGTCAAGGGATTCTCTTCTATTGCTTCCCAATTGACGAACTTGACTAAGCAGAATGTTCCATTTGTATGGTCGGATGAGTGCGAAGAAAGCTTTCAGAAACTCAAGACTTTGTTGACTACCGCGCCAATCCTTACCTTGCCAGTGGAAGGTAAGAATTTCATTGTCTATTGTGATGCATCCTATTCGGGTTTGGGTGCAGTGCTACTGCAAGAAAAGAATGTGATTGCTTATGCTTCAAGACAATTAAAAGTGCACGAACGTAACTATCCAACTCATGACTTGGAATTGGCCGCGGTAGTGTTTGCACTAAAGCAATGGAGGCAATATTTATATGGGGTTAAGTGTGAAGTCTATACGGATCATCGTAGTCTACAGTATGTCTTTACTCAGAATGATTTGAACTTGAGACAAAGGAGATGGATGGAACTAGTGAAGGACTACGACATCACTATTTTGTATCATCCGGGGAAGGCGAATGTTGTGGAAGATGCCTTAAGTAGAAAGGCGGGAAGTATGGGAAGTCTAGCTCATTTGCAAGCTTCTAGACGCCCATTGGCTAGAGAAGTGCAGATTTTTGCTAATGACCTCATGAGGTTAGAAGTAAATGATAAGGGAGGATTGTTAGCTTGCGTGGAGGCAAGATCCTCCTTCCTTGACAAGATTAAGGGAAGCAGTTTGATGATGAGAATTGATCCGGATTCGAGATAAGTGTTGCAAGGAGAGGCTAAAGAGGCAACAATCGATGAGGAAGGTGTGTTGAGGATTAAGGGAAGGGTATGTGTACCCCGCATCGATGATTTGATCAACACTATTTTGGCAGAGGCTCATAGTTCAAGGTATTCTATACATCCGTGTGCAACCAAGATGTATCGCGACCTAAAACAACACTTTTGGTGGAGTAGAATGAAGCGCGATATTGTTGACTTATTGCCAAATGTCCAAACTGTCAACAAGTAAAGTATGAACACCAGAGGCCCGGAGGAACGCTTCAGAGAATGCCCATTCCTGAATGGAAGTGGGAGATAATCGCAATGGACTTTGTGGTTGGTCTTCCAAAGACAATGGGTAAGTATGACTCCATTTGGGTAATTGTCGAAAGGTTAACTAAGTCTGCTCATTTCATCCCGGTCAAGGTAAATTACAATGCAGAGAAGTTAGCAAAAATCTACATCTCAGAAATCGTGCGACTGCATGGAGTTCCACTCTCCATTATATCAGATAGAGGTACGCAGTTTACTTCTAAGTTTTGGAAAACATTGCATGCTGAATTGGGTACTAGGTTGGACCTTAGTACCGCATTTCACCCTCAGACCGATGGTTAGTCTGAGCGAACGATCCAAGTGTTGGAGGATATGCTTCGTACATGTGTGATAGAATTTGGTGGCCATTGGGATAGATTCTTACCTTTGGCAGAGTTTTCATACAATAATAGCTATCACTCCTGTATTGATATGGCTCCATTTGAAGCATTGTATGGGAGGAGGTGTAGATCTCCCATTGGTTGGTTTGATGCATTTGAGGTTAGACCTTGGGGTACTGACCTCTTGAGGGATTCGTTAGACAAGGTGAAGGGCATTCAAGAAAATCTTCTATAGCGGCGCAAAGTAGACAAAAGGAGTATGCAGACCGAAAGGTTAGAGACTTGGAGTTCATGGAGGGTGAACAAGTCTTGTTGAAGGTTTCACCATGAAAGGGGTGATGCGGTTTGGCAAAAGAGGTAAGCTAAGTCCAAGGTATATTGGACCATTTGAGGTACTAAAGCGAATAGGGGAGGTGGCTTATGAATTAGCCTTGCCCCCAGGGCTGTCCGGAGTGCATCCGGTATTTCATGTGTCCATGTTGAAAAGATACCATGGAGATGGAAACTACATTATCCGTTGGGATTCAGTTTTGCTTGATGAGAATTTGACTTATGAGGAGAACCGGTTGCTATTTTAGATAGAGAAGTTCGCAAGTTGAGGTCGAGAGAATTGCATTGCATCCATCAAAGTTCAATGGAAGAATCGACCGGTTGAAGAGGCTACTTGGGAGAAGGAGGCAGATATGCAAGAAAATACCCCCATCTGTTTACAGATTCCGGTACTCATACTTTCTTCCACCCTTGTTTCTCTTCTTTTGATCGTTCGAGGACGAACGATGGGTAAATTGGTATCTATTGTAACGACCTGTTTAGTCGTTTTGAGCAGCAGATTTTATTTCTGGAAAAACTGGTTGGGACGACGGATTTAACGACGGACCGTCGTGGTCACGACGGCCCATCGAGGAGTTTCGTTCCATGACACTTAGAATTCTTAAATTTGGATATTAAAATCGACTCTCTGTAATCTGGGACGGACCTGCAGGACGTGTCGTCACAGCTACGACGAACCGTCGTGAGGCACCGTTTCAATAAACTTAGGAATTCTGAATTGGGTACTGAAAATCGACTCTCTGAACTTCGTGACGTAATGTGCAGGACGGACCATCACATGTGTGACGGACCGTCACAGTAAAAATAGAGTCCTGGCCCTTACGACGACCATCGTGACGGACCGTCGCAGGCACGACGGCCCGTCACAGGTTGCGCGAATCCCAGGCAGATTCGGATTTCTTTACACGTTTTAAGGGACGTTGTGGACTATTCTCTCCTTAATTATAGATTTCGTGGGTTTATATTAATAACTCAAATTCTTGAGGGATAAAAGAGGTAACTTTGGGTTAATTAGTGGGGTATTTCTTTCCATCTTTTACACTTAATTATATGTTAATTAGGGTAAAAGAAAGGGTTTGAATAAGAAAAAGAGAAAAGAAAAGAGAGAGAGATAGATTGATCGATTGAGAGAGTCGAACGAGGAAGAAGAATATCAAGCTTGGGAAATTGCTTTTGTTGATTCCAATTCTTCGGTGGAGGTAGGTTATGGTTTTCACACTATTCGTAGTAAACTCTTAATAGCGAATGATATGTGTTAGTAGTATTGTAATCCCTTCTATATGCTTAATTGTATGCTTGCATGAATATGATTATGTAATTGTAAATAAATAAGCATGATGAAGCTATTGAATCCCAAATTTTGAAAAGAAACCCTAATCTACTTTGTTAATGATGATGCCTTGGTATAAAAGAAGGCTTGATGAACGAAAGTGGTGAGATTAGGGGATCGGGTGCCACGTTCCGGTAACAGGATAGAATGAGGATCGGAGTGTCACGTTCCGACACCAGGATAGTATATGGATCGGGTGCCACATTCCGGTACCAGGATAGAATGAGGATCGAGTGTCACGTTCCGACACCAAGGATAGTATATGGATCGGGTGCCACGTTCCGGTACCAGATATATATATGAGGATCGGAGTGTCACGTTCCGACACTCGGATAGTAGTTGGAGCGGAGTGTCACGTACCGACACGAGGGGAATAAAGATAATGAATCTTTAAATATGTTAATGAATTCAATCTAATGAATCTATTCCCAATGAGTATGATATTGAGGCTTGAGTCCTTATGAACGAACTTGTTAGTACTTATTGATGATTTAGTACTTGTTGTTGCGCTACATGTTGAGTATTATAGTTGATTTATGATATTAACTGATGTATATTGTTTTCTATTTGAGTTGGCCGATGATATCTACTCAGTACTTGTGGTTGTACTGACCCCCTACTTTATGTTTTTTCTTCTTTGTTATTTGTGGAATGCAGCAAACGTTCCGTCAACTTTAACTCAAACAGTAGATCTAGCCAGTCTTCACGACCTTCGGAAATTCAGGGTGAGCTAATGCGTCTAGCTTGGACTGGATCTTCTTCTTCAAGTCTTGATGCCTTGAACTTCCGGCATGGACTAGCTTTTATTTGTTTTAGCTTCTTAGACGTTTTTAATTTAGTAATTTGAGGATAGATGTTCTTGTGATGATGACTTCCAGATTTGGGGATAATAATAATAGTTTTGAATTGTTTTATTAATGAGTTTAAGTCTTCCGCATTATTTTCTGTTGATATATCTTGAAATGTTAAGGTTTAGATGGGTTGGTTCGCTCACATAGGAGGGTAAATGTGGGTGCCAGTCGCGTCCCCGATTTGGGTCGTGACATTTTTCCCTTTTTAATTCCTAGTCATCTCAATCAAAGATCATTCCAAAAGTGCCACCCCTCCCAGACATTATCACAATCATTTCATTTCACCGATAGAAAATTTGGAAGAATTCTCGTCACCACCACAAGGGGGCTAACCAAGAACACCAACATCTAGATCACGAACTCAAGACAAACAACTTAATAATTGAGAAAAAAATCATAAATTCAAGAATAGATATATAAACCGAGTCAAAACTTAAAAGCACATAACAATCCTTTATTTCATGTGACCTATGAGAATTTCTTAGGATACCAATCAATAAAAATAAGGGCAACCTAAACTAAGGCTTTTGTCAAAACTACCTAAACAATCAATCCAATGCCATAAATCAACATGGCTTCAAAATCTAAGCTAATCGTAAGGTTAAACCAAATCATACAACACTAATAGATTATCATATATCTAAAAGGGATTATTCTAAAAAGTAGATACCATCGCCTACCTTAAGGCTTGTCACGACACTAGAGCACCCCTGAGTTTTAACATGATGTACTTGACCTCAAAGAGGTCTTATAGAATCCCTTATCATTCATTCATCCCATAGGCATAAAGATACTGTAGAATTAAAAAAAAAAATTCTCAATAAAGTCAAGAATCGAAACTCATTTATTAGACCATTGGAACACTAAGTCTCAACCTCACAAACTAAGCATGTATCAACATAATACAAACACATCCCTTTACAATTGAAATAAAATAATAGAAGTCTATTACATGAATTTAAAGAAACTCCTACGATAAGTGTCCTTGAATGCTTTTGGATATACAAATACTTAGGAATAGTAAATCCAAGCACTTTAATCTGAAAGGATCCTTTAGTCACCAATTTACACTTTGTAGTAAAAACAAGAAGAATATGGTGTTAGTAAAAATATGCACTAAGTTTGATTACCATACCAAAACATGATAGAAAGGGGTCATTTAGTTGAAATCCATGTATTTAAGTCATTTAAGTAAAACCTCAAAAAAAAACTATTTAAGAGGCATGGAAATCAATAACATACGAAGATATTTATCACATTTTAGAAATATTTAATACATATAACCCATTATCTTCTTCTTACCTTAACTCCTCACCCCAACCAACCCTCAAGAGAAACTTCGTACAATGTATAGATAGTGTCCTTTACCACCCTCCATACAAAAGCATCACCTTAAGGTTACTAAAAGTAAATTTTCATGCAATATTTATAAAATGACCAGATATATTCATGAATATATAATCACATCATAAGACACCACCTTAACATCAGAACCATCACCTAAGATAACTCCAAGTCACAGCCATATATATTCATGAATATATAATCACATCATAAGACACCACCTTAACATCAGAACCATCAACTATGATAACTCCAAGTCACAGTAGTGCAATGTGCCAGTAGAATCCCATTCTACTACTCACGCTTTATGGTTCTATGAAGTCACGCTAGACTAGGCACATCACATTCAACAAGTAATAACACCTTCATTACTCATTAAAAATAAATTCAACATACTTCATTAACATCATATAAGAACCTATTCATTCATTATCATCATAGGGAACCCACTATGACCTATATCAAATATCTACTTGTGAAGTGCATAGTTGGCTTACCATACCACCACCAATACTAAGTATTTCACCCAAGGTAAGCCATAGTTAATTAATTTTTACTGTGGGGGTATGCCTTAAACGACATAGACCATGAGTGTTTGACATGGAATCCTTGTTAAACCCGTACAAGATGAGGGATCCATCCCACTTGCCTAAGGTAGGCTCATTCTTTCTAGCATAAATGGTACCACTAGTTATAGACCTATACAGGCTCATAGTTATTGGATAGGGAGACTGATACAAGATACCCCTCCTAAACTATGATTAGGGTATCCATCTCTAGAGATTGCTACTAAGTACCACTCCTAAAATCAAGAGAGAACACTCATATTTTTCATATCCTCTCGGTGCTTAACCTTATCCCCATGAAGTATAAGACGTTCATCATATTCATTAATTGTATGTTAGGGGATTACTGCTAAATACCTCGCCTCACTAATGAGAGATTATGCATCAACCGATCAATAGTTAATTCATTGGAAAGGTATTAGGAATATTGAGATTTCTACTAGACACTCCACCTTAATTAACGTGACGACATCCATCTAAAATCGCAGATTCGTTCATTACAGTACAATTGAGAAAACAGTTATACAGTAGTTATCATGCTACCATTAAGAACCGCATACATAACCTTCATAGTACGCATCCATACCTAGATATAATTAAAATATTTCACTCAATCATCTAATGCATTCAAGTATGTGATCACAAGACATGTTAGAAATAAACACCTCCACCATAAGTGGATCAAACCAATACTAGAACAATTCTACTATATTCAAGAAGCTAAGTCAACTTACCGTTCTCCAGTGATATGATCACCATTAATAAATTTTAAAACAAAACCATCAATAGTCATAGATAACAATAGAAACCAATAAAACAATTTAGATTAAGTGTAGTTCTACCAACATGCAATCATAATTACAAAACCCACTTCATAAGTCACTTCAGAAGTTTAGTGAGATCAAGGTTACTTCAAGGAATTTCATATATAATCATCTTTAAAAAAAAATCAAACATTTACTTATCAAAGCAGTGGTTTTGAAAACACTGTACCAACGAACCCATGCTTAGAATAGAAACTAAGACTTTTTAACATTAAAAACTTTTGAAAAACCTCTGATCGGACTCCTTGAATGAAAGGTTAACCAAGGATGAAAGATAACCATACCTCACTAGTTGAAAGCCCATGAAAATTAAAGATTAAGGAAGTTCAAATCCCCTCTCCTAGGTTGAAGTTGACCTAAACCTTCAATGGTGTTATACAAAGAACTTTTGGGAGGAAAGGGTTTTATTTTATGTTCAAGTCTAAAAGATGATTAAATTGATCTAATACTCTTATAATACCTAAAAACATAAAATAACCGTCCATTTATATAATTAGCAAAGGGTGGAGTTTACCAAACCACCCTTCGCTTGGTCGAACCCACGATAGCAAACCACGAAGGACCTACCAGCCCCACCTACCGCCAATATGTGGGGTTACGGGACATTTGGCTGGCTTGTGGTTTTTTTCAGAGACTCTTCAAGGTGGACAAGCCTCCATAGTCTAAGTATTGTATGCCTTTCAGTTACAGGGCATCACTAGATTTAAGGGACGTAAGTATAGGCCGTAACAAGTGAACTTTTGGCAGCTTGGGGCCTAAACCTATGGTGCTCATCAAGAACCCTTGGGGTTTTCCTTGAGGAGGTCTTAGCCCAACGTTTAAACCCTAAAAACTACAACTTACATAGTAGGATATCATATAAAATTTTGGGGCTCCAAACAACACACCAATCAAATGACAACGCACTATAACACACTAACACCAAAATACTAGTTTCCGAATATCTTGATCGTTCCTTTACGTTCGACCTCAAAACTCCACAAACAAAACTTCATAAGTTATTTCTTATCGTTTTAACAAGTTACCAACTCATAAAACACATGTGAAGATCTAGTTAATCCTAATTAATTCTTAGGGTCAATACAAGGCTGAATACATGCTCACATGAAGATTACTCAAGAGTTTTGCCCATCCAAAGAGCCTCGTAGATATTTCACGCAATCAAAAACACCAAGGGAACACAAAAATAATCATTACAAAGCAATTATAAATAAAGGGACTCAAATGATCATGAAACCCCCAACAAACAAAAGCAGTATCGTGCATGGAGTCATAAAATTGAGTATATTACATGGTTTCAAGCAACTCAATGAACTTTGAACCCAAACATTAGTACAAACTAATTTCTGATAAAGATAAACCAAGAGCATTATTTAGTTTGGATCAAGGATTCAAAATAGGGAAATAAATATGAAATTATAGATATTACGAGAGAAATAGAAGATTCAACCATCCTGGAATGAGACATACTCAGTCGGAACATTCCGAACACACTCAAACAAAAATCACCAAAATTTTACAAGAAATGCTCAAAAAATTATCTAAAATCATATTTTAAATGGGGTTTTTGTTGCTGTCCTCTCTTTTAAAAAGGCATTGGCAAGAATTGAATTGCTTTTACGATCATGGAGACCCCCTCGCGGTCGAAAAGGTCAGCAAAGTTGACGATTCTTGAAAGCACCAAAGACCCCATACACGAAGGAAAACGAATTAAACTCCCTTCGATCATGAAAAAGGAATGGATTCTGCACCATCAGTAAATTACTAAAGAACAAAATCCACTATTGGGGTCCGGAAGTCATCCAGAATCCTATTTATGCAAACTAAGTATGACACTAGACTAGAATCGATATGTCGGAGTCAATGAAACAACCAAAAAAAGTTGTCTCATCAAAATGTTGACCAAACTCAACACTTTCAATGAAATAATAAGCAAAATGCTGAAAGCCACAAATATATCCAAGAAACCTCAAAAATAAAACCAAAGAATTTTCTAGACAAAACTCCGAGCATACATTCATCTTTTCAAGCTTCCTTCCTAAAATATTTCTCACAGATCCTGTAAAAATGATGGAAGGTTGTGGATCTGTATTATCAACCCTTAATAAACTAAAAAACAAATAAATAGTACATCAGCTCATCTAATTGCTACTAATGTACAACTACTAGGGGCATACACAGTGCTACTAAAACAAACATATAGCACATCAACACAACTCAATGCTACTAAAATAACAACTAGGGGCATACATTAATCTCTTCAAAATTCCTTCATAAACAATTTCTCATGGATCCTCTAAATAAGATAGAAACTTGTGGATCAATATTACCAACCTAATTGTAAGCTTATGTTGTTTGGGACATTTTGCAAAGTACAGTAGCAACTGACTTTTTCCTTTAGCTTGTTCCTACGCAAACATTTCATCCCACTTAAATGATTTTCTTGGGACTCCTTGTTTGTGTAAAATTATTCTACATAAGGCTCTATAGCACTCATATATGAACTATAATTATTAGTAACTTTTAACAAAATTATTTTTTCCTGATAATAGAGTTTATTTTAGTGGATGTTAAATTTTAAGGAAAACTTGAAGTCTAAAACTCCTAGTCGCACCAACTCCAAAAGAATCCTCAAAACCGTAATGGATCATCACACTTGACCAAAATAACTCTTTCTAGCTGATGGAACTGACGATATTCCGATATACATCAAAATATCCGCAAGTTGACTAAATTAAACTCTTTAAGCATAAGGCCACAAAAGATTGACAAAGTAGAACTAATCTGAATCTATTACCCTTAGAAGAATGCTACTTATTCTGAAA
>JAKWJD010000810.1:0-14659 GCA_027705065.1 Solanum peruvianum | reverse complement strand
GCACACCCTTACTATTTCTCCGAACTTTGTATTTATTCCTCAATGTTCCTAACTGTCAAAACTACAAAAATCCTATGCCTTGAGCTTCCAAGTCGATTGAAGACATAAGACCTTTTGTTAGAATTAGCAGACTCATCTTCCAGAATTATGTAGTTGTTCCTCACCTTTTTATGGATATGCGGATAGGTGGTAGATTTTTGTAGCCCACCCCTTCACGTTGTTGCCTCATAATCGGTTCATACGGAAGGTTCCCCATTTTCTATGGTTCTTTTGATCGAATCTAGCTTTTGCTAGCAACCTGTAAGCATTTGAATCAAAACCTTCTTTTGTAAACTTTGTTGGTAGTACCTCATATTGGGGTAACTTAGGGAACACAAATTTTCCGTCAAGTAATGACTCAGGAGCCATAGACTTTCCATGTAATTTTGTGGATGACTTCATCATATCAATTCGTCTTACACGAAGGGTCAAACCTTCTAGCGCATTTTCTCGCAACTCGAGAGAGTGTCCCTTGTCCTCTTTTTTCTTTGGGATATAACGAAAAATGGATGTGACCTTTTTACTTGAAAAATCACTAATCATGTTAGAAATCTTGTTTGGGTTGTCAAACTTTATATCTTTCTTGTTTTCGACTTTTGTCTTACCGACCACTACCTTAGCCATCTTGTTAAGGAGTCAAACATCTCAGGATAAAATGTTATCAACTTTTATGGAATATTTCTTCAAGTAGAACTTTGCATCAGCAAAGTGAGCTTGAACTTCAGTTAATGGATTATCATCTACGATGATGCTTTTTGCCACTCCATTCTCATAATACTTCAAACATTGGTGGTAGGTAGATATGATTACCTTTCTCATGTAACCATGACCTACCAAGAAAAAGTTATATGAAGTATTTGCATCAATTACATGTAACTACGATTGTTTACAACTCTCAGATAGTGAGATCTATTTTGACGGTCCCTATGGACCTTTGTTTACCTTGACTGAATCCTTACATCATCAAGCGACTATCGGTAAGATTTTTTGTTGATATCCAATGTTCTTTCATTATGGGAATCGGAAGGATGTTGATTCCAGATCCTCCATTGCCTAGGATTCTATTCACCATTTTCTAACGCGCAAAATCGACCATGAATAAAGGGCAATTATCAAATGTGTCACCAAACAGAAGATCATCGTCAAAGAATGTAATTTTGTCCATACATGCATTTTCGACTCTAGGAGATAGATGTGGAGTATCTTTTGGTGATGGGCATGATGGATTTGAATCTTTCGCTTCCTTTTCATCGACATTACTACATATAGATTTTGTACCATTACATATGAAATTGGTGTAAAACTATATTGGAAAATATTCTCAAAATGTAATTAGTTGATGCAGCTTTTGGTAGTGGTACTGTCACATCCACGTTTACCCTATGGACGTAAATGGTGTCGTCGTCCTTTTAAAGGACTAAGACTAGCCTCTAAGTCTCATGTCATTACATTCATATGTTGAAAAATGCATAAAAATTTATAACATTCATTACAACTACTTGGAGGTTTGCATAGACCTCTACATACACATAATATATAGTCGTATCGAGTATACATAGACCCTTCATATAAGAAGGTTACCTTTCTACTTTTATTGTACATACATATATATAAGATAGAAAAATAGTCTCAAAGATTGTCTCATCTCATACAATCTAAACGATTATCACAATATGGGCATAACCCTTACATCAATTCAACATGACCACATATAAGCTATATAAAAGTATAGTTCTAAATTAAAAAGGAAAGAAATAAAAGAGTCTGTAATATCATAACAAGTCCGTAAGCAAGATAGTGGAATTGCTCTCGAAAGTTAAGGACCTAACCTACTTGGATGAAGTGAAGAATCCATGTTTTAAATAATGTCGCCTTCCAAACTCTACAACGACCAGAACCTAAAATGTTGGGGAAAAGGAAAGAAAATTGGGTTAGTACTCCACATTTACAAAATATAAGACCTCATGCACATATACAAGCAAAACATGATAAAAAGGGACTTTTAGTCAAAACATGTCATTTTAACCTTCTAAAAACCTAATGAAAATCAAATCAAGTCATATCAACCAACCAAACATGCTTATTAACTCAACAAGTAATACGTATTCCAACATACTTGAAACCATGATTACTACAACCCTATCATCAAGGATAATCAAAAGAATGAACAAGAGTCAATTATATCATAATAAGCAAGACCACTACTCATGAATATTTATCAAGTCAACAACTGCAATGACCAAGCAAAGCCCCATAAGCTTGGTTAACCCTGTAGGCTTAACAAAAAAACATAACCAATGTCCAACTTTAACAATATAATCCAACTACCTATAACAAGATGATTATCATCATCATATATAGTAATTTACATTGTAGCATCAACATATTATCATCATGTACATCATAATCATATGCATACATAATATCAACTTTCTAAAGCTTCCATCAAAGTCAACTAGTGTAAGGCATAAGTAGAGTCCCATACCCCTACGTAGTCTAAGTTAAATCTCTCAAGTTACCTTAGTTAGTTTATACTTCATTACTTTATTTTACTTTAGAGAATACTTGCCTTAACTGACATATGCCACATGAGCTAAGTGTGGAATTCGTTGTTGTAAAACCTTACACCCATGTAAGGTGGTCTACCAGCAAAAGTAGAGCCAAACATAAACGTAGCTTTTTAGGTGGATCCACTAGCTAGTCTTTCTATGGGGGAAACATAGTTCAAGAACTAAGAGATAGTATATTACGTCTCGATACCACTTGGTAATTGGGGCCTCCTCTCATGGGAATCCATTGGATGAGTATTCCTCTTTGGGAAGTCAACATCTTATATAGAGCAATAGGGCGAGTCTTCTACTTTTGAAATTCATCACCTCCCATTGTCAAGTTCACTCGGTGGTAAGCTAAGTCCCTTAATTGAAATGTCTTAAAGCCTTTATTTAACGATCATAGCTTAGTTTGGGTCATAGGGTCTATCAATTGTATAATCTTCATCATCAATAGCTCAATAAGAATTGCATGAGTATATTCCTTTCATCACAATTCATATAAGTGAAGTTAACACATTACATAGCATTTCATTATAAGGCACATCGGTATACATCACCATCCTTATAACATTTAAATCCTAATGAACCTCACAACCACAATCAAGACATTTCAATTCAATCATCATACCATCCTACCAATCCTAATACAAGGCATATGACAATATAATATCATGACTTAACCACAATTAATCATAATTGGAAGTAAAGATGAATATTCCAAGACTTATCAAGTCTTCCTTTATAGTTCATCATCAAGTTCTTACCATAAACCCATAACTCAACCCAAATAGGGGAGTAACATCATCACATAATGATAACCAATAAGATAACAAGGCAAATTGCATCTCTATAACACAATTCAACAATAGATCATAACTTAAGACAAAATACATAGGCTAATTTCACAATATACTTCATAAGCTAAATCACATCTCAAGAACTAACATGATAGGCATATAATTCATCTTAATTTATTCATATTAACACCATATGATAGTAATCTAATCAATAACCAAGTCAATTGAATGATCACAATGCAATATAGGTTAAGATCACAACCTAGGGTTAGGGATTGAGGATCATGTTCTTCAATTTAGACCAAACCATCAACAATTACTATTAAAAAGTTAAATAACATGTTAATATATTCAGTATAACCTAAATAAATCATCAACAACTCAATTCATAACTTCAATTTCATAGTTGGATGAAACCCATAAGAAAACTCAATTTTCAAATCCATTTTGAAGGAACTCTTTGAGGAAAGAGTCTCAAAGGTGAATTAGATCTCATACCTATTTTTGATAACAATTTGACGGTGAATTGTCCCCTTTCATCCCCCCAAATTTTTTTCCTTGCTAGTCTTCAACGGTGAGTTCAATTAGAGAGAGAAAAAAAGAGAGAAGGAAGAGAGTTTATGTTTTAGAGTTCTAAATAGTTTAATTGGGGTTGGGGCCTTTTCTAGGAATTTTAAGTTGGTTAATTAGTCTCCCCTTAATACCTAAATAAAACCTCAACGACTTATTAATTAAATGAATTAATATAAAAACGTACAGGAAATTAACCCTTCATAGACGAAACCCCGCCGACGGGCCATTTGTGAACCTACGGACCCTCACCCCTCTGTCCTACACTCCGTCGATGAGTTCAGAGATTGTGAAGGTGGGATCCTTTCTCAACTTGTCTGAGTATGTTCGACGGTGGCATCGATGCCCCGTCAGTCCCCACACTGACCGTAGGTTGTCCCGTCGATGCTCACTTCCCAGACAATGTTTCTTCAAACGCAAGGGTCCTTCTCAAGGGCCCTTCATTGGTCCTTGGGGAGTAGTTCCTAGACGTTTAAACCATGAAACAACTCAAACACCTATTATCTACCTTTCACAATTTTTCATACATTTCCGACTCCTACAAACTAGTCAAATAGGCGAAGACACACTAGTACCCTTTTGAACCATACTTCCGGACGTCATGGACATTCTTTGATGTTTCATTCTTATACTTTCTACATGACGATAATTCATTAAAATTGTCTTAAAAAAGTACTTATACCCCATGGAACCTATGTAAGGCATTACAATGCGTCTTGAATTTTCAAGGTGTTACATTATCCCCCCCCTTAGGAACATTCATCTCTGAATGACACCAAAACTCTTTTGAATGAAGGAATAGACTCAAGAATAGAAGCCCAACCAATAAATATAAATCATGTCATTTCAACAAGGCAATATCAAAACTCATATCACTACACATAAGGCTCAAATAACTTAATTATGAGACATTTCCTTCTAACAACACTTAAGAGCTCAAGTTACATTATATGAGATGATTTGCACAAAGTTCATCTTAACAAAATGATACATATTATTTCATAAAGACTCACCATATCAAAATGCACAACATAACTTAAAACAAGAAAAAAACAAAATTTCAAGTTTAAAACACCAATTTCACTGTAACTTCACTGTGAAGTACTCAAAAATGCACATTTTGCAAAACATTACCCAAAAATCAAGAAACTTCAATTTCTTGTCATATTTATTTTACTAAAGATAGTAACTAACTTTAATTATCAAAAAGATGAGGTTACGGGACTTTATGTCGACCTCGGCCTCCCATGTTGCACCCTCAACTAGATGATTCTTCCATAACACCTTTACGGAAACACCTCTTTATTCCTCAACTTCATGACTTTCCTATCAAAATTTGAACCGGAACTTCCTCACAAGAGAGGTTATCCTTGACACCAAGACCCTCAATAGGAAGAATGGACTCGAGATCACTGATACACTTTTTCAACATAGAAATATGGAAAATCGGATAACCCGAAGAAAATTCACTAGGAAGTTTAAATTCATAGGCAACCTTACCAACCCTTTGCAAGATTTCATAGGGACCCATATAAAGAGGAATGAACTTCCCTTTCCTTCCCAATGTAACCACCCCTTTCATTGCTGAAATTTTAAAATATACCTCATCACCTTCCTCAAACTCCAAATCCCTTCTCCTATGACCGGCATAAGATTTTTGCCGACTATAGGCTGTTTGCAATCGGTCCTTATGATATGAACCTTTTCCAAAGCTTATAAACCAAATTAGTACCAAGAAGCAATGGCTCAACCACTTGAAACCATCCAATACGAGACCGATACCTTCTACCATAAAAGGCTTCCTAGGGAGTCATGGAAATAAATGAATGAAAACTATTATTATAGGCAAACTCAACCAAAGGTAAATGTTTATCCCAATTCCCTTTAATATCAATAATGAACTCCCTAAGCATATATTCAAGGGTTTGTATAGTACGCTCTTTTTGACCATCCATTTGGGGATGAAAAGTGGTGTTCAACTTCACCGAAATTATCCAACCCTTTTTGGAATGATCTCCAAAATCTAGATGTGAATTGTGTGCTCCTATTCGATAATGATGGATAACGGAATACCAGGAGGCACACAATATCATCTAGGGACATTCTTTCATAATCCACTTCCGAATATGTAGATTTAATGGGAATAAAACGAGCGGACTTAGTCAATCGATCCACAACCACCCATATGGAATCATATCACTTTTGAATCCTAGGTATACCTATACAAAGTCCATATTGATGTCTTATCACTTCAAAGTAGGAATCTGGATCTTTTGTAGTAAGCCACCTACTTTTGGTGATCGGTCTTTACTTGTTGTTAATTTGGACACTTAGCGACAAAGTCCGCTATATCCCTATTTAAGCCTTCCCACCAATATATCTCCCATAGGTCGTGGTACATTTTTATCGAACCCGAATGAATTGAGTTGCGGGACCCATGAGATTCTTCTAGGATCTGATCCCTCAAACCATGTACATCGGGAACACACAATCTTCTTTGTACTTTAGCAGACCATCCCCCCCTAAGGATAATTATTCATTCAACTTGTCGAGAACCGATTTTTTCAACTCCATTAATGCTAGATCAAGGTGTTGTTTGGATTTCACCTCAACCACTAGAGATGACTCGGAGTTATGATGGACTATAGCACCCCCATCCGGAGAACTTTCCAGTCTCACCCCCAACCTAGACAACCTATGTAATTCCATTGCTAGGTCCTTCTTGGCTTCGTCAATGTGGGATACACTACCCATAGTCAAGCGACTTAGGGCGTCCGCAATCACATTAGACTTGTCAGGATGATAGAGGACACTCATATCATAATCTTTCAACAACTCTAACCACCTTATTTGTCGGAGATTTAACTCCATTTAGGTAAACACATATTGTAGACTCTTTTGATTTGTAAAGACATCAACATGAACCCTATACAAGTAATGCCTCTAAATTTTCAAAGCAAACACTACGGCCTCTAACTCAAGGTCATAAATGGGATAGTTTCTCTCATGTACCTTAAGTTGCCTAGATGCATAGGCTATCAATTTGCGGTGTTGCATAATCACACACCCCAAACCCACTCGGGACGCGTGATAATACACAACAAAACACTTTGTACCATATGGTAAATTCAACACCAGATCACAAGTAAGCCTATCTTTCAACAATTGGAAACTTTTATCACATGCCTCCGACCACTCAAACTTCTTACTCTTTTGGGTCAAAGTAGTCAAAGGAGATGCAATGGACGTAAAACTATCCACGAACCTCCGATAATAACCCTCTAGAACCGAGAAACTCCTAATGTCGGTTGGAGTCAATGGTCTAGGCAAATTTTTCACCACCTCCATTTTCCTTGGGTCTACCTCAACTCCCTCACTAGAGATGATGTGCCCAAGAAATGTCACTGATCTCAACCAAAACTCAACCTTGCTATAGTTGTAAAACAATTGATGTTCTTTATGGTTTTGCATTACTACCCTCAAATGACACATATGATCACCTTCATTCTTCGAATATACCAAGATATCATCAATGAAGACAATGACAAATTAATCTAGGTAATTTCGAAACACTCTATTCATTAGATCCATAAAAGCCGGATAACTAGTGAGACCGAAAGACATGACCAAGAGCTCATAATGCCATACCTAGTACGAAAGGCCGTCTTTGGTACTCCTTACCTCTCACCCTAAGTTGGTGATACCTTTATCTCATGTTAATTTTCAAAAAGTAACTCGCCCCTTGGAGTTGATCAAATAAGTCATCAATCCCAGGGAGAGGGTTCTTATTCTTAATAGTGACCTTTCTGAGTTGACGGTAATCAATACACATTCTCAAGGACCAATCTTTCTTCTTTACAAACAAAACCGGATCACCCCATGGATGAATACTTGGCCTTATAAAACCCTTATCTAGTAAATCCTTAAGTTGAGCCTTTAACTCCTTCAACTCGGCCAGAGCCATCCGATAAGGAGGAATTGATATGGGATTTAAATCTGGTAGCAAATCAAGGCCAAAGTCAATTTACCATTTGGGAGGAATACCGAGAAGGTAATTAGGAAATACCTCCGGAAACTCACTCACTACGGGGACCGACTCAATGGGAGGAACTTCGGAGTCTAGATCTTGGACTCTTGCGATGTGATATAGATAACCCTTTGAGATCATTTTGCATGCTTTTAGACAACAAATAATATGACTTCTAGGATTAGCATTTCCTCCTTTCCACTAAACACCGGGTTCATTTGGAAAGTTAAACCTCACCACTCTTGTCCTCAATCAATAGAGGCAAAATAAGAATGAAACCTATCCATACCAAATATAACATAAAAATCAAGCAAATCAAGTTCTACCAGATCAAAAGAAGAAATTCTATTGGGCAACATTATTTGAAAATTTCTATACACCCTTTTTGCAACAAACGACTCACCCACCGGAGTAAACACTATAAAATGTTCATGCAAAATCTCGGGTAGAATATCAAACTTTTTAGCTACTAGAGGCGTAGCAAATGATAAAGTAGCACTGGGATCAAGTAAGGCATATACATCAATAGAGAAGATTTTCAACCTACCAGTGACCACATTGGGCGAAGTCTCTTGCTCACCCCTAGAGCGGAGAGCATAGAAGCGGCTCTAGAGCATCACTAGAACCACTGCTGATCTTGACCACCCTTCTCTTGACCCTTCAAATTTCAACAATCTCTCATCTTGTGACCATTCTTGCCACAACAAAAACAATCCCTCGTTCCTACCAAACACTCACAAGGATGAACCTTTCCACACTGGGCACATGTGGGCTTCTCATTTGGTGAATTAGTACCTTTTACCTTCTTTAATTTAGGGTTAGACACCCTATCATCTCTAGATTTTTGGGAACTTGGAAGGAACTTGATTTGAAACTAGTTTCGTAAATCTAGGCTTGTCTTGTATGTCAAGCCTATTCTTTGAAGATTCTCCATCAAATGATTTTGTTCTTTTAAAATCTACTTTTTCTCTTAGCCCTTGCCGCCTCTACCCTTCTTGCATGTACCATAAGACGAGAAATGTTCATGTTGTCATGTAGCATGGTCGAATGGTACTCCTCTTGAAGTCCTCTGACACCCCCGTCACAAAATAGCTTATTTGGTCTCTAGGATCAGAAACCAAGGAAGGAGCATATTTGGACAACTTAATGAATTCCAAAGAGTATTCATGGACACTCCATCCTCCTTGGAGAAGGTTGATGAACTGCACTACTTTTTCCTCCCTCATCTCCCTAGGAAAGAACCGATCTAGAAAAGTCGCCTTAAAGATCTCCCAAGTCACCTGACCACCCCTCAATGGCCTATTATCTCTCCACTGCACATACCAAGCTCGTGCCACGTCCTTGAGTTTATATGTGGCAAACTCTGCCTTCTCACTTGTGGACAACCCCATAGCCAAAAGTATTTTAGAGACTTCATCGATGAATTCTTTAGGGTCTTCATCAACCTTAGACCCATGGAAATTAGGAGGGTTCATTCGAGTAAAGTCCCTTAGACGGGAAGCGGTAGTAGTGACTTATTAATGAGGACGGGGCACAACCTCCGGGTTGGCTTGGGCCGTCATTGCTTGGGCTTGGACGGTGTTGACTTGAGCCAATTGAATGAGGGAAGCCCTTATATCTCCATCCATCAAGGACGGAGGATTGACCGGAGCTTGGTCAACACGACGAGGATCTCCCACATTGGCAATTTCCTTTCCATGTCTTCGAGCCGCATTTCTTCGAGTGTTCATGCTTCCTATAAGAACAACAATAGGATTAGATGCAAAAGCACACCATAAGTATACTCTATCAGAACGATAAAATATTTCCAAGAAAGAAAGAGAATCCTAAGCATCATATAGGTTCCTACTCATAAGTGTGGCGCGCTTCACAATTATGAATACAAAACTATACAGACATGGTATAGGGAGAGAGTGAGACATAACTCAACGATATTCAACCTCATGATATGATACCAAGTTTTTCACATCCGGGTTTACCCCTAGACCTAACCAGAGTCGTCGTCCTTTTCAAGGACTAAGACTAGCCTCTTAGTCTCATGTCATTACATTCGTAGGTTGAAAAATGTGGAATAATAAAAAAATTTCATTACAACTACTTGGAGGTTTACATAGACTATATAGTTGTATCGAGTATACATAGACCGCTCATATTAGAAGGTTACATAACCTTTACTTTGTTGTACATACATATATATAAGATAGAAAAATAGTCTCAAAGATTGTCTTATCTCATACAATCTAAACAATTATCACAATATGGTCATAACCCTTACATCAATTCAACAAGACCACATATAGGCTATACAAAAGTATAGTACTCAATTGAAAAGGGAAGAAATCAAAAAGTGTTTAAGCTCATAACAAGTCTAGGCTAGATAGTGGCATTGCCCTCGGAAGTTGAGGACCTACCCTACTTGGATGAAGTGAAGAATCCAAGTCTTCAATAATGTCGCCTTCCAAACTCTTGAACGACCAGAACCTAAAATGTTTGGGAAAAGGGAAGAAAAAGGGGTTAGTACTAAGTAGGAGACCTCACGCACATATTCAAGCAAAACATGCTAAAAAGAGACTGTTAGTCAAAACATGCCATTTTAACCTTTTAAGAACCTAATGTAAAGCCAAGCAATTCATATAAACCAACCAAACATGGTTATTAACTAAACAAGTAATATGCATTCCAACATACTTTAAACCATCATTTACTACAAGCCTATCATCAAGGAATAAAATCACAAGAATGAATAACAGTCACTCATATCATAATAAGCAAGACTAATACTCATGAATCCTTATCAAGTCAACAAGTGAAATGACCAAGCAAAACCCTATAACCTTGCTCAACCAAGTAGACTTAACAAGAAAACATAATTAATGTCCAACTTTAACAATATAATTCAACTACCTATATCAAGAGGATAAACATTATCATATATATTCATTTACATTGTAGAATCAACATATTATCATCATATACATCATTATCATATGCACACATAATATCAACTTCCTAAAGCTCCCATTAAAGTCAACTAGTGCAAGCCATAAGCAGAGTCACATACCCCTACCTAAGCTAAGTTAAACCTTTTAAGTCACCTTAGTTAGTTTATACTTCATTACTTTATTTTACTTTAGGGAACACTTGCCTTAATCGACATAGACCACATGAGCTAATTGTGGAACCCAATGTTGTAAAACCTTACACCGATGGAAGGTGGTATACTGACCAAAGTAGATCCATATATAAACATAGCTTTCTAGGTGGATCCACTAGATAGTCTTCCTATGGGGGCTACATAGTTCAAGAACTAACAGTTAGTATATTCCCTCTCGATACCACTTGGTAATTGGGGCCTCCTCTCATGAAAATCCATTGAATGTATTCCTCTTTGGGAATTCAACATATCATATAGAACTATAGTATCATACCATCCTACCAATCCTAATACAAGGCATACTCCAATAAAATATCATGGCTTAACCACAATTAATCACAATTGGAAGTAAAGAATGAGATTCTAAGACTTACCAAGTCTTCCTTTTAGTTCATCATCAAGGTATTACCATCAACCAATAACTCAACCCAATTAGGGGAATAACATCGTCACACAATGATAACTAATAAGATAACAAGACCAATTACATCTCTATAACACAATTCAACACTAGATCATAGATTAAGGCAAGATACATAGACTAATTTAACAATATACTTCATAACCTAAATCACATTTCAAGAACTAAAATGATATGCCTATAATTAATCTTAATTTATTCATTTTAATACAATAGTATAGTAATCTAATCAATAACCAAGTCAGAATGATCACAATACAAAATATAGATTAAGATCATAACCGAGGGACAGGGATTGAGGATCATGTTCTTCAATTAGACCAAACCATCAACAATTACCATAAACAAGTTAAATTACATGTTAATCTATTCAATATAACCTAAAGAAATCATCAACAACAAAATTCATAACTTCAATTTCATAATTGGATGAAATCCATAAGAAAACTTACCTTTTGAAATCTATTTTGAAAGAACCCTTTGAGGAATGAGTCTCAAATGTGAATTATATCCCATACCTTAACGTTTGATAACAATTTAACGGTAAATTCTCTCCTTTCCAGCTCCCAAACCCTTCTCCTTTCTAGTCTTCAATGGTGAGTTCAAGTAGAGAGAGAAAGAAGAGAGAAGTAAAAGAGTTTGTGTTTTAGAGTTCTAATTAGTTTAATTTGGGCGGGGGCCGTTTATATGGGTTTTAAGTTACTTAATTAGTGTCCCATTAATACCTTAGTAAACCCTAAACCACTTAATTAATTAAATGAATTAATATAAAAACATGCAGGAAACTCACCTTTCATAGACGGAACCCCGCTGACGGGCCGTCTGTGAACCTACCGACCCTCACCCCTCCGTCCTTCACTCCGTCGATGAGTTCCGATACTTTGAAGGTGGGGGACTTCCTCAACTTGGCTAAGTATGGGACTCACAGGGCACAATAACCCCTGGATTGCACATAGGGCACAATAACCCCTATCATTATTTTTCATGTCTTCACAGGGCACAATAACCCCTGGATTGCATATAGGGCACAATAACCCCTATCTTATTTTTCATGTCTTCACAGGGCACAATAACCCCTGGTTGCATATAGGGCACAATAACCCCTATCATTTTTTTTTCATGTCTTCACAGGGCACAATAACCCCTGGTTTTGCATATAGGGCACAATAACCCCTATTCTATTTTTCATGTCTTCACAGGGCACATAACCCTGGTTGGCATTTATAGGGCACAATAATCCCTATCATTTTTTTATGTCTTCACAGGGCACAATAACCCCTGGATGCACATAGGGCACAATAACCCCTATCATTATTTTTCATGTCTTCACAGGGCACAATAACCCCTGGATTGAATATAGGGCACAATAACCCCTATCTTATTTTTCATGTCTTCACAGGGCACAATAACCTGGTTGATATAGGGCACAATAACCCCCTCATATTTTTTTCATGTCTTCACAGGGCACAATAACCCCTGGTTGAATATAGGGCACAATAACCCTATATTCTATTTCATGTCTTCACAGGGCACAATAACCCTGGTTGCATATAGGGCACAATAATCCCTATCATTTTTTTTATGTCTTCACAGGGCACAATACCCCTGGATTGCATATAGGGCACAATAACCCTTATCATTTTTTTTTTCATGTCTTCATAGGGCACAATAACCCCTGGATTGCATATAGGGCACAATAACCCTACCATTTTTTTTCATGTCTTCACAGGTCACAAGAACCCCTGGATTGCATATAGGGCACAATAACCCCTATCATTTTTTTATGTCTTCACAGGGCACAATAACCCCTGGTTGCATATAGGGCACAATAACTCCTATCATTTTTTTTTCATGTCTTCACAGTGCACAATAACCCCTGGATTGCATATAGGGCGCAATAACCCTACCATTTTTTTCATGTCTTCACAGGGCACAATAACCCCTGGATTGCATATAGAGGGCACAATAACCCCTATCATTTTTTTCATGTCTTCATAGGGCACATTAACCCTTGGTTGCCATATAGGGCACGATAACCCCTATCATTTTTTTTTCATGTTTTCACAGGGCACAATAACCCCTGGATTGCATATAGGGCACAATAACCCCTATCATTTTCTTTCATGTCTTCACAGGGCACAATAACCCCTGGTTGCATATAGGGCACAATAACCCCTATTTTACTTTTCATATCTTCACAGGGCACAATAACCCCTGGTTGCATATAGGGCACAATAACCCCTATCATTTTTTTTTTCATGTCTTCACAGGGCACAATAACCCCTGGTTGCATATAGGGCACAATAACCCCTATCATTTTTTCATGTCTTCACAGGGCACAATAACCCCTGGTTGCATATAGGGCACAATAATCCCTATCATTTTTTTATGTCTTCACAGGGCACAATAACCCCTGGATTGCATATAGGGCACAATAACCCTTATCATTTTTTTTTCATGTCTTCACAGGGCACAATAACCCCTGGATTGCATATAGGGCACAATAACCCTACCATTTTTTTCATGTCTTCACAGGGCACAATAACCCCTGGATTGCATATAGGGCACAACAACCCCTATCATTTTTTTTATGTCTTCACAGGGCACAATAACCCCTGGATTGCATATAGGGCACAATAACCCCTATCATTTTTTTTCATGTCTTCACAGGGCACAAAACCCCTGGATTGCATATAGGGCACAATAACCATACCATTTTTTTCATGTCTTCACAGGGCACAATAACCCCTGGATTGCATATAGGGCACAATAACCCCTATCATTTTTTTCATGTCTTCACAGGGCACAATAACCCCTGGTTGCATATAGGGCACGATAACCCCTATCATTTTTTTCATGTTTTCACAGGGCACAACAACCCCTGGATTGCATTATAGGGCACAATAAACCCCTATCATTTTCTTTCATGTCTTCACAGGGCACAATAACCCCTGGTTGCATATAGGGCACAATAACCCCTATTTTACTTTTATATCTTCACAGGGCACAATAACCCCTGGTTGCATATAGGGCACAATAACCCCTAACCCCTATCATTTTTTTTCATGTCTTCACAGGGCAGAATAACCCCTGGTTGCA
>JAKWJD010000809.1:0-14874 GCA_027705065.1 Solanum peruvianum | reverse complement strand
CTATCTCGAACTTTGAAAAATTCAACTTTGTTGATGATGAAAAAAGCTTCAAAATTCACTAATTTGGAATAGAATTAGTACGTTTCACACATTACATACTTAACAAATCACATTACAATATGGGTCGATCTATTTTAAACCAATGCATTGGTTATCTAGTTCGTTTTTTAAAATATATTTTTTGGGGTAAGAAAGATGAAATGGGGGAGGATAGTACATTGTGGAGATTTAATCTACACCCGGTAAAATTTATATAGCCAATCAATAAAGCTACTAAGATTCTCTTATGTGAATATTGGATATAGGATGAGAAATCAAAGGAAAAGAAAAACATCAGTTCTTGGAATAAATGTATTATTATTATCGTATAATTCACAAACTACAATATAACTACTCCAAGCATTTGTATTTTTTGCTTTTCTGCGTAAGAGATTATTTAAATTTAAGAAGCAAAATGATTTTGGGTGTTTTTGGTATTATGAAAAACATTTTACTGAAAATATTTTCTAATTTTATCATGTTTGGTTGAGTCAAATATTTTGGAATTTTTTTTCCAAATCAAACTCATTTTCCTCAAATTTAAAAAAAAAGAACTTCCCTTCAAAACTTAAGGAAATGATTTTCCAAAACTCTCTTCCAACCTCCGCCCAACCTACCCCACCCTACCAGCCCCAACAAAGCCCCTACCAACAATCCACCACACCCGACCAGCCCCGAACCCACCACCACCCCATCCTACAAGCCCCCAACTCATCCTCTACAAGCCCTCACCACCACCCATACACCCTACCAGCCCCCCCACCCATCCATACACCCTACCAGCCCCCCCAATCCCTAAAAAAATTAAGTTCATATTTAATTTTTCACCCCTAAAACCTTAACCCCCAACCCCACACCAATGAAAATTTTAATTTTGTTATCTTTTTTTAAAAGAAAATTCAACTTCAAAAATTATTTTTTACTCTAATAAAAAAAAAAAGATATCAAAAAATATTTTCACTCAAAATCAAACACTAAAATATATACAGGAAAATATTTTCTACCCACCAACAAAACATTAAACAATAATCAAATATCTACTTATTTCAAGTTAAACATTTTCCTTCATGCCAAACACAACCTTAGAGTAAGTTTCTATTGCTATAAGTTACTATCTACAAAAAGATGATTAACTTTTTTTTTTATGTTGGATTCATGCAACAAAAACAACTCTTAAAATGAGATAATCCTAAACCTAGATATAACATTATTCACCTAAGAAAGAAAACTTTAATATAAATCTTCTTGACCCATATATAATAAAAGGATAGGAGAGGTTGTACCTTTATTTCTAAATAATATTTATATTGCTAATTTTATGATTCTGTAAATTGTGTTGATATGTGTACGTTAAATTCATTAATAGACTATAATATTTCAAAGAAAGATCATATTGGAAAGAAAGGTTATCCTTAAGAAGGATCTTTTTGGAATTTTGATTATTTTTGCATGATTGAGATGTTTCATAATAAAGGAAGGTTCATTGATAAATGTAATCCAACACAGAAAAAACACATTTAGCTTTAAAGAGAGTTTGTTGCGTAATTCCTTAATTATTTATTCTTCTTAGTGAATTCACGTAGTTAGAACAACATCCATTTTAGTTATGACTTATTTCCTCTGAATTCTTCACAACTTTCTTCCCTTTCCTGGAGGTGAATCCATAATCTTCAATTTATGGTGTTATGAAATTCTTAAAAGGTAACTCGTTTGAATTTAAGTAGGTAACCTTTTGTAGAATCCAGATCTATAAACTCAAGATTTGGGATCCGCCTCTTTGTAAACATAATCTTTCATTGCAGGGAAGAAAGTTGTGAAGTCTTTAGAAGAAATAACTAAAATGGATGTTGATGTTGCTATGGGAGTTCACATGGAAGAAGAAATTGTTTCCAATCTGGGTTATAAAAAATCAGAAATTACTGATTGTAATAAATCATTCAGAATCACGAAGTAATTGAGATTTTTAGAACCATTTAGTAAGATGAACAGAAATTTATTTGTAAAAAATAATTGAATCTGTAAAAACTTACAAGAATCTGGAATACTCTTTTTAATAATTTAGGAACAAAATCAAGTCCACTAAATTCACAGTGTCCCCTTAAGGATATTATTCCCCTCTAGTATCCGAGGTTTGATTTGGAATATAACTTCCCAGGGTAAAATGATCTTAATCAGTAGAGTATAGATACCAAAAACACTACTGTCAGCGAATCAATCCACATCAGCAAAGTACACAAAGAAATATGTGTTTTAAAAAAGATGGAAGATCAGAAAATTCGTAGAGAAATATTGTGAAGACTGAATGGTATTTATATACAAAAAGAATATATTCTGAAACATTACACCCTTTCAGAATTGACACGACCATTAATGAAAGGTTGCAAACTTTCAAATGGTATTGACTGTTCCTGAAAGTTGCAACCTTTCAGAACAGTCATTGCGGGAATTTATAAATAATTAAAATAAATTTGTCCAAAAAATTAGCTCTCAATCGATCATTTGCCAAAGCCGTAGCCGTAGCCGTAGCCGAAGCCGAAGCGAGCGACGACGACGACGGCGCGAGGGGGTCCCTCTTTCCAACCCTTTTAACGATTAATAGGAGTATTTATTTATTTAAACTCTCCTATATTAATTTCCATTACCGATGAAGGACAATTGCCTTTTTCGTTAAAGCATCAGAGGACTTTTCAAGTTCCCAACCTTTCAAGTTCTAAACTTCTCAAATTCCTCTCCTTCCCACTATTTCCCATCAATTCTTGCTACATACCCAACAGAAATAATTACATAAATCCTCAACAATCTCTCTTTCGACACAAATGTGTTATGAAGTCCTTGATGTCACTGATCAACGAACCTAAATTTATAATGAAGCATCTCAATCATGCCAAGAATAACCAAAAATCTCAAAAAAATGTTTTCTTAATGACAACCTTTCCTTCCAATATGATCTTTTAGAATTGCTTTCAAAAATTCATGCACACATCACTGAAATTTGTATAATATATTTTAAGTTAAACAAAATAATTGAAGTTCCTGATAAAAACATGAAGAGTGTATAGTCTTAAGCTTATGATTAGCGTTTAAACATTGATGTAGCATAATATTAATTATATTACTATACTCTTGGATTATAGAGTCTAATATCAATTTAACTAATGAAACCATGATCATATAGTGAAAACACCATCTCAAGTAGAAAAAGCAGAAGGAGTAAACAAAAAGAATTATATGATTAGTATACGTAATATTATTTTTTAATCTTTTCATGATACTCCCTATATTCCTAAGAGGTGTAATTTGTGAGTCAATGCACACCTATTAAATTATTTTTAAGAAGATAATATAAACAATAATTTCCATTAGTATCCTTGTGACATTAGAAATATAACTTTGTAAGTGCTGAACTCAGCTCCTAGAAAATATATGAGTCAAGAAAAAATATTTCAAAAATCTATCTTGAACTTTGAATAATTCAAATATTTTATACAATGAAAAGAGATTACAAAATTGAGTTAACGTGAAATAAAATGAGTTCATGTTTGACGTTCTTGAATCAAATCACATTCATTTTCCAAAAATAAAAAAAATTTAACTTTTTTTGAATATTGAATTCTAAAGTAGATTTTGATTTGTACATGATAATGTGTATAAATATGGGTCAATACATTTTTGACTCAATCCATTGATCACCTTGTTCCTTTTTTATTTTTACTTTTAGGGTAAGGGAAGATAAAATAGGAGGAGGCGATAACATAATCTGTTGGCATTTAAGACATTTTATCATCATATATTCACAAATTACGATATTACTAGACCATGCATTTGTATTTTTTTGCTCTTGTGGGTAGAAGAATGTTTAAAAGAAGCAGAGAGAGATATAGAGTAAGGTACTTTTCTATTTTTTTTTATGATGTATTCATGCGACAATAACAACTTTACAAATGAGTTAATTCTGACATTATTCAAACGCAATACTTTTTGCCAAGAAACTCTAATATAAGAAAGAATACTTTAAAATAAATCTTCTTAATCCATAAATTGTTAAGGATAGAAGACATGGTACCATTATTTCTAAAGCCATTATATGCAGTGGAGCAAGAAAACATGCTATTGTTGATGAAACTCCAACGAGATTTCATATTCATCCAATAGCATTCTAGGAACCTTCTCTTACCTACTTATTATAAAAAACATACTTTACAATTATAATTTAATTCTTTTTATTCAAGCTTAACATAGATTACCAATAACATTTTCAATCCTATGTTACCATAACAGGATAACACATATCAGGCAAACCCAAACGCTACACTTAGGTGAAACTTGGATTATCTAGATTCGTGTTACAGTTATACAAGATGAAAAACATTGGTTCACTTCTATATAGGTGAAGGGTAAAATAATCTATGAGAAGTTGAAATGAAAACAATGATTACAGATATTGTGATGCTACCTTCTATTATTTCTTGAGATATAGTTGATTTATAAATAAATATTTTACTAATGATGAATAAATACACCTTTGTGAAATGGAAAGACCAGGTCTTATCCCTATTACCCAATAATAAATTTAAGATATTTTTTAGGTTAAAAGGGCTTTCTTGAATCTAAGGAGAAATTTAGAATTTAGAGAATTTAACTTCATTTTTAACACAAAACAATGAATATGGAAGACATAGAGTAAAATGTGATGAGACTTGTAAAATACAAGTATATATATAAAATAAAAAAAAGAGACTCTAGGGTTTCTTTAAGATTTTGTACTAACTTTGCTAAAAAGGACATTTTCAAAACACAATTGGCAAACTAGCTCCAAGTCTTACTTTATTGGTGCAAAAACACTATTTATCTTTTAAAGTAAAAAAATTGTGAACTTTATACCTAGTTCTTAAATAATATATAATATTTTCTTCTAACAGAACCTTAAAAGACTAACATCTCACCCTCAAAATCTGAAATTGCAAATTGTTTTTTCCATCTTTAAAGATTAAATTACACGATTTAAAATAAAATAATAAATTTATTCCCTTATAAAATCTATATTTTTCTCTTCACACCACCCTTCTTAATAAAATTTTTAGGTCATACATCAAACAACTTATCTCCAATGATATAATAATTCTTGAGTTCATCTATTATATTATTATTAGTTCTCAACCATTGTTATTCAATTCATTCATTATTTTTTCTAATTAATTTTTTAATTGTTGTAAGAGCTAAAGAACTTTACCAACAATCATCGACTACCTCTTTGTGATGATGGATTATGAACAAGTATATATTATATATATTATATATATATATATATATATATATATATATATAATATTATATATATATATATATATATATATAATATTATAGATCGATTTGTGTTAGTTATCGTCAAATATATTAAATTTTCTATTCAATTAATTCTTTAGTCATGAGTAAACACACAACACACACAACACACAAAAACACACACACACAACACACAAAAAGATAGAGTTACTACTTGCCTATAAATAATTAAATTATAACAAACAACTTAATATTATTTAAACTAATCACGTATATTATATTATATGAGAGTATCTTTATTTTTCCTTTGTTGGTAAAAACAAATATCATATTAATAAGACATAATATTCATCATTACATGGATTATTGTTAAATTGTTGTTTAGTATGAGGATAGAGGTGTAATATAGTATATTTCAAAAGACACGAGTAGCAGATTACTTTGTTAGCCTAAAAAAATAGTTCCCTCCTTGTTTGCTTTTTTATTCTTGGACACAAACAGAGGTTGAACTACCTAGTGCATAAGATAAATGATTGTTGATAGATTAGACCACCTACTTAGCTAGAGCACAAGTCACTTGGTTCTCCACTTGATATCTACTCTAGCTAGTGGATTCCCTAGCTGAAAAAGTAGTGCACTGCAATCATTTAAGATGTTAGATAGAGCAGGACAATCATTTTGCAAATAATGTGTAATTTTCTTAAAATCTATATTAATTTTATAATGGCATCAACATTTTATCTAGTGCAATTTTAGCTCCTATAAAAGGCCACATAGCTTGTTTGGGTCGTTGTACCTTTGAAGATATTCCCCATGAATCTTGATATCCAATTCCCTTTTGTATCATGAATGACACCTCATATGCCTCATTTTCCTGATTCTATTTTGAATGATTCGTTTGTGTTTAGTTTAAATACTCCGTTTTACCATTCAAATACTTTTCGAGATCTAATTTGATGATATTAGTTGCACAATCTCCATTCATTTGGTGGATGTGAGTAATTATTTCGTTAATGATTATACTGTTTTTGGGATTTGATGTCCAGCAGGTGGTACAACCAGGAACCCTTTTGGATTTTGAGGGCAACAATTTTATTTCTTCTACTTAGGCTGAGAGATGTTATATGGAAGAACATGGTGTTAGATTCAGCTACATCGAGCCTGTTGACTCTATATTTTTAGTTTCTAGAAATTTTCCTCTAGTATAAATATAAGGTTATATTTTTCAATCAGGTCAACTTATTGTTTTGATAGGAATGTGTTGTAGTATAATTCGATGATTTTGGTTACCCTCAATTCCTCGGAGGAGTTTTCTTTTTTTTTTAATTACAAATGTTGCCAAAAGTTATATTATTGCAGATGGTAACATTTTATTCAAAAGAAGAGATTACCTTATATATGTTTGCCTAGTTAAGACAGTTGAAGGAGATTAGATTTGGTAACTCGGGTTGTGAAGTCCACATGAGTTCAAAGCAAAATATTTTGTTGTTATGCTTAATTTTATGTGGGAAAAGCGATATTAGAATGGGACAATGATCCTAATGCCTATGAGGTAGGTGTGTACTTGTGCATCTCGACAACTACAAAAACACTTTACATTTTTTGAAAATTTGTATAGGTTTTAAAAAAAAGACTTAGTCTATCTTTATGCACTTATTGTACCAGGTATTTGCTGCCTTTTAAACCTAATTCAATCATCTCATAGTAACTAATACTACAATGAAAATAACTTTTAGCGGCAATAGATAAACACATTAACAAAGAGTGTTAAAGTCTTTACTGACATTAGTTAAGTGGCATTTGATCCAATATAACTAAATCTTTTAGGAACATATACAAAGAGTGCTAGTTACAGCTAAATATATATATTTAGCAGCAATAATCAATTAATTTCCGCTAAATGTCATTTTTGATGTAGTGTAATCACATCCCAAAAGTCATTTACCTAAGAATTGATAATAGGCCTACTTCCAACTTTATCTGTTGTAACAACCTGTTTAGTCGTTTCGAGCAGTAGAATTATTTTTGATAAAAACTGACTGGGTCGAAGGATCACGCGACGGACCGTCATGGTCACGACGGACTGTGATGGACTCCGTCGTCCCATACTTATGTAATTCTTCTTCTGCTCTCCTCATTACCCTCGACGACAAGTAGGACGAACCGTCATAGGCACCATGGTCTGTCGAGCATCTTCATTTGAAAACACTTCAACTCTGAAATCTGGGTACTGAGATCGACTCTCTGAACTTCACGACGAAACTGCAGCACGGACCGTCGTAGATACGACGGACCGTCAGAAACCTCTCTACTGAATTTGACTCTCTGAACTTTGTGACGGACCTGCAGGACGGACCGTCGCAGATACGACGGGCCGTCACAAGTTGTGTAACCCCAACTAGGTCGGATTTCTTCTAAATGTTTTAAAGGGTGTTTTGGACTATTCATGATTATAATTATGAAATTAGTGGGGTAAGTTTAATAATTTATTACTTGGGGGTTAAAGGAGATAACTTTAAAATAAATAACGGTTTACTTTTATCATAATGAATTATATGATAATTAGGGTAAAAGAAAAAGAATCTGGAGAAGCAAAAGAAAAAGACAGAGAGGGGAGAACGAGCGAGAGAGAGAGAACGAAGAGGATCGGTGTGTCACGTTCCGACACGGTAGTAATAATGGATCGGTGTGTCACGTTCCGACACGGTAGTAATAATGGATCGGAGTGTCACGTTCCGACACGATAATAATAAAGAGAAGTAATCATGAATTATGTTAATATACTCAAATTCGAAGAACCTATTTCCCAAATGAGTATGGTGTGGAGGCTTGAGTCCTCATATGTGTGCCTAGTGTTGATGTCAATGTTTCTTGTACTTGTTCTTGCCACCTGCTAAGTATTGTAGTTGCTTTTATATTATTATTCAGTATATATTGTTTTCTATTTTGAGTTGGCCGATGATACCTACTCAGTACGTGTTCCTTGTACTAACCCCTACTTGTAATTTTCTTCTTTGTTATTTGTGGTGTGCAGCAAGCGTGCCATCGACTTCGGCTCGCCCTCAACTCTAGCCAGTCTCCAGCATATCAGATTTCAGGGTGAGCTATTGTTCCTAGCTCGGACTTGATGATGTCCTTGAAGTTCGACATGGACCATCTGTTTACTTATTTTAGCTTCTTAAATACTCTTAGATTTAGAAATTTGAGGATTGATTTTCTTGGTGTGATGACTTCCAGATTTTGGCGATAATAATTGATAAACTTTAGAAGCTTATTTATTGGTATATTAATATGTTTTGGGTCTTCCGCATTTTATATTGTTCATTGTGGTTGAAATATTGGTAAAATGTTGGGGTTTAGATTTGTTGGTTTGCTCCAAAAGAGGTTAAGTGTGGGTGCCACTCGCGGCTCATTTTGGGTCGTGACAAACTTGGTATCAGAGCGTTAGGTTCGTTGGTCTCATCACACAAGAACGAGTCTAGTAGAGACTTGAGGAACGGTAGGGGGACGCCCTTACTTTTCTTTGAGAGGCTATAGGACTTTAAGAAAATTCCATTCTTTCTTTCTTTCGTGCTATTACTTGGATCCAATTGGTATCTAGGTGATACAAATTGGTATCTGACATCCTCACTCTATTTCGCAGATGGTTAGGAGTAGAGCAACAACTGTGCCAACACCAACACCGGCAAGACAGGGTGCGTCTGAGCCAACCACTGGGGCTGTAGCTCGAGGAGGAGCAGTGGCAAGAGGCCGTGGTAGAGGTCGCAGGAGGACGTCCTCTAGAGGTAGAGGACAAACACCTGGTCCCGCTAATAATAGGGCGGTGACTCCTCCACCGACAATTGAGGTAGTAAGGAAAGAAGAGGGTGGTGAAGTGAGGAATGATAACCAGGTTCTTACTTATCTTAGCGGGTTATCTGATAAGGTCGAACACCTCCAGTGTTTTCTGCACCAGCACTCAGGTTCCGGGAGTACCACATGCAGGTGGTTGTGGCTCCCCCCATGGATGCCTCATTGGAAGAAGGCACGTTTCCTCGATTGACTACAGGGCCTATAATGACAAGTGATCCGTATGAACTTTTCACTACATTCTTGAAGTTGACACCTCCAGTCTTCAAGGGTGGTGAATCTGAGGATGCCTATGATTTTCTGGTTGATTGTCATGAGCTGCTACATAAGATGGCCATAGTAGAACGATTCGGTGTTGAGTTTGTGACCTATCAGTTTCAGGGGAATGCCAAAATATGGTGGAGGTCGTATGTTGAGTGTCAACCAGCACAGGCACCACCTATGACTTGGGCATCATTCTCTAGCTTATTTTTGGAGAAGTATATATCTCGGACTTTGAGGGACAAGAGGAGAGATGAGTTCCTATGCCTAGAGCAAGGCAAGATATTTGTTACTGCTTATGAGGCTAAATTTCGTGCACTATCCAGGTATGCCACCCAGCTTTGCTTCAGTCCACAAGAGCGGATTCGCCATTTTGTGAAAGGATTGAGGTCAGATTTGCAGATTCCAACCTTACAGGTAGCTGCGGCAGCAAAATGCTTTCAGGAAGTGGTTGATATTGTGATAGAGGTGGAGGGGGTGAAGCCAGACGACTTCACCATGGCATCGACATCTAAGAAGTTCCGTAAGGGAGGTGAGTTTAGTGGTTCTTACTCCAAAGGGCAGAGTTCAGGAGGTTACCCAGCCCGACCTATTCAGTCTTTACTGCAGGCTGTAGTTGGGTTTCCATCGCAGACTAGTCAATATTTCTCTGAGTTTGGAGGTTATCCCCAAACTTCGTCATTCTCACAGAGACCTATGCTTGACTCCAGAGACTATTATGGATGTGGAGAGACTTGACATATTAGGAGGTATTGTCCAAAACAGAGTTACAGACCCCCAATAGTTAGAGGTAGAGGTGGTCATGGGAGAGGCCGCTATTCTGGAGGACGTGGTGGCCAAGGTAATGGTGATCACCAAATCAGCCGGGGTGGCGGGCAAGCTGGAACTACTGCAGCGCACCATGGTAGGGGCAACGGGCAGACAGGTGATAGGGCCCATTGTTATGCTTTCCCCGGGAGGTCTGAAGCAGAGACGTCTAATGTTGTTATCACAGGTAATCTTTTGGTCTGTGATTGCATGGCTTCTGTATTATTTGATCCCGGATCCATATTTTCATATGTATCTTTCTCATTTGCTACTGGTCTTGATTTAGATTGTGATTTGCTTCACATGCCTATTCGTGTCTCTACTCTTGTGGGTGACTCTGTGATAGTTGAAAAGGTGTATAGGTATTGTCTTGTGACTTTTGTGGGGAGCAATACTCATGTAGGCTTGATTATTCTAAAGATGGTTTATTAGATGTAATTCTGGGTATGACTTGGCTTTCTCCAAATTTTGCAATCTTAGATTGTAATGCTAAAACTGTGACATTGGCCAAGCCTGGGACAGATCCGCTAGTGTGGGAGGGTGACTATACCATCACTCCGGTTCATATCATCTCCTTTCTTCGTGGTAAGAGAATGGTTAGTAAGGGTTGTTTAGCTTTCTTGGACATCTCAGGGATGATACATCCCAAGTACCCTCGATTGAGTCTGTCTCGATAGTCCGTGAGTTTCTGGATGTGGTTCCTGCAGACCTTCCTGGTATGCCACCGGATAGGGATATTAATTTTTTTATTGATCTGGAGCCGGGTACTCGCCCCATTTCCATACCCCCTTATAGAATGGCTCCAGCGGAGTTAAGGGAGTTAAAGGTCCAACTTCAAGAGTTGTTAGGTAAAGGCTTTATTAAACCAAGTGCATCCCATTGGGGTGCTCCTGTTTTATTTGTGAAGAAGAAGGATGGAAGTTTTCGGATGTGCATAGACTACAGGAAACTGAATAAGGTAACTATTAAGAACAAGTATCCTCTTCCTCGCATTGATGATTTGTTCGATCAGTTACAAGGTGCTTGTACCTTCTCAAAAATTGACTTGAGATCTGGTTATCATCAATTGAAAATACGGGCAGCAGATGTGCCAAAGACTGCTTTTCGAACCAGGTATGGGCATTATGAATTCTTAGTAATGTCTTTTGGGCTAACGAATGCCCCTGCTGCTTTCATGAGCCTAATGAACGGGATTTTTAAGCCATATCTGGATCTCTTTTCATTGTGTTATTTTGATGTATATTGATATACTCAAATAGTAGGAAAGACCATAAGGAGCATTTGAGATTGTATTGGAAGTTTTGAGGGAGAAAAGGCTTTATGCCAAATTCTCCAATGTGAGTTTTTGCTAGATTCAGTGTCCTTCTTGGGGCACGTGGTTTCTAAGGATGGAGTGATAGTGGATCCTTCTATGATTGAAGCAGTTAAGTGTTGGGTAAGACCTACTAATGTTACAGAGGTAAGGAGCTTTGTTGGTTTAGCTTGATACTACCGTCGATTTGTCAAGGGATTTTCTTCTGTTGCGTCCCAATTGAAAAATTTGACTAAGCAGAATGTTCCATTTGTATGGTCGGACGAATGTGAAGAAAGCTTCCAGAACCTTAAGACTTTGTTGACTACTGCACCAATTCTTACCTTGCTAGTGGAAGGTAAGAATTTCATTGTTTATTGTGATGCATCTTATTCTGGTTGGGGTGCAGTGCTAATGCAAGAAAAGAATGTAATTGCTTATGCTTCGAGGCAATTAAAGGTGCATGAACGTAACTATCCGACCCATGATTTGGAGTTGGCTGCAGTTGTGTTTGCATTAAAGCAATGGAGACATTATCTATACGGGGTCAAGTGTGAAGTCTATACAGATCATTGTAGTTTATAGTATGTTTTTACTCAGAAAGATTTTAATTTGAGGCAGAGGAGGTGGATGGAACTACTGAAGGACTATGATATTACTATCTTGTATAACCCAGGAAAAGCTAATGTTGTGGCAGATGCTTTAAGTAGAAAAGCAGGGAGCATGGGAAGTCTAGCCCACTTACGGGTTTCTAGATGCCCATTGGCTAGAGAAGTTCAGACTCTGGCTAATGACTTTATGAGTTGGAAGGAAAAGTACAGAGAAGGGAGGATTTGGCCTGTTTGGAGGCAAGATCTTCTTTTCTTGACACGATTAAGGGAAGGAAGTTTGCTGATGAGAAGCAGAGTCAAATTCGGGAGACGGTATTACGAAGAGAGGCTAAAGAGGCAAAAATTGATGAGGAAGGCGTTTTGAGAATTAAGGGGAGGGTATGTGTGCCCCGTGTTGATGATTTGATTCACACTATTCTTACAGAAGCTCATAGTTCAAGGTATTCTATACATCCTGGTGCAACCAAGATGTATCGTGACCTAAAACAACATTTTTGGTGGAGTAGGATGAAGCGTGACATTGCTGATTTTGTTGCCCAATGCCCGAATTGTCAGAAGGTAAAGTATGAACACCAGAGGCCCGTAGGAACACTTCAGAAAATGCCTATTGCTGAATGGAAATGGGAAAGAATTGCAATTGATTTTTTGGTTTGTCTTCCAAGGACATTGGTTAAGTTTGAATCTGTTTGGGTAATTGTTGACAGATTGACTAAGTCTGCTCACTTCATTCCGGTCAAGGTGACTTACAATGCAGAGAAGTTAGCCAAACACTATATCTCAGAAATTGTTCGACTGCATGGAGTTCCACTTTCCATCATATCAGATAGAGGTACGCAATTTACTTCTAAGTTTTGGAGAACATTGCATGCTAAATTAGGTACTAGGTTGGATCTTAGTACTGCATTTCACCCTCAGACGATGGTCAGTCTTAGCGAACGATTCAGCTTTTGGAGGATATGCTTCGTGCATGTGTGATAGAATTTGGTGGTCATTGGGATAACTTCTTACCCTTAGAAGAGTTTCATACAATAATAGCTATCACTCAAGTATTAATATGGCCCCATTTGAGGCACTGTATGGAGGAGATGTAGGTCTCCATTGGTTGGTTTGATGCATTTGAGGTGAGGACCAGGGTTACCGCTCTTTTGCGGGAGGGAATCGGTAGATAAAGTAAAATTCATTCATGATAAGCTTCTAGCAGCTCAGAACAGCCAAAAAGAATATGCAGATCAAAGGTTAGGGAAGGAGGATTTTATGGAGGGTGAACAAGTCATGCTGAAGGTTTCACCCATGAAAGGGGTGATTGGGTTTGGTAAGCGAGCGGGTAAGCTTTAGTCCGAGGTATATTGGTCCTTTCATGTTCTGAAGCGCGTAGGGGAGGTGGCTTATGATTGGGATTGCCTCCAGGACTCTCAGGAGTGCACCGGTATTTCATGTTTCTATACTGAAAAAAATACCATGGGGATGGAAACTACATTATTCGTTGGATTCAGTTCTTCTTGATGAGAATTGTATTATGAGGAGGAGCCTGTTGCTATTTTAGATAGAGAAGTCCGCAAGTTGAGATCAAAGGAGCTTGCATCCATCAAGGTTCAGTGGAAGTTTCAGCCAGTTGAAAAGTCCACTTGAGAGAAGGAGGCTAATATGCAGGGAAAGATATCCACATCTTTTTACAGATTCAGGTACTCTTTCTCGCCCTGTTTTTCTTCTTGTGATCGTCGAGGATGAACGATGGGTTAATTGGTATCTATGTAACAACCGTTTAGTCGTTTTGAGCAGTAGAGTTATTTGATAAAAACTGACTGGGTCGACGGATCACGGACGGACCGTCATGGTCACGACGGCAGTGATGGACTCGTGTCCCATACTTGTGTAATTCTTGATGCTCTCCTCATTACCCTCGACGAACAAGTAGGACGAACCGTCATAGGCACAATGGTCCATCGAGCATCTTCGTTCCAAAACACTTCAACTTGTAATCTAGGTACTGAGATCGACTCTCTGAACTTCACGATGGAACTGCAGCACAGACCGTCGTAGATACGAAAGACCGTCACAAACCTCTCTACTGAATTTGACTCTCTAAACTTTGTGAGTGACCTGCAGGATGGACCGTCGCAGATACGACGGGCCGTCACAAGTTGCGTAACCCCAACTTGGTCGGATTTCTTCTAAATGTTTTAAAGGGTTTGGTTTTGGACTATTCATGATTATAATTATGAAATTAGTGGGGTGTAAGTTTAATAATTTATCTACTTGAGGGTTAAAGGAGATAACTTTAAAATAAATAATGGGTTACTTTATCATAATGAATTATATGATAATTAGGGGTAAAAGAAAAAGAATGTTTGAGAAGAAAAAGAAAAGACAGAGAGGGAGAGAAGAGAGGGGAAACGAGAAGAGAGAGAGAGAGAACGAAGAGGAAATCAAAGGCATTGGAGAAGTAGCTTGCTGATCACGATTCTTCGATGGAGGTAGGTTATGGTTTAATTCTATGTGATAGATAAACTCTAAATAGCGATCAATATGTATTGGGTGGTATTGTAAAGTCTTCTATATGCTTGATTGTGTGTTTGTATGTTGTGATGGTGTTATTCTGGGGGTCAGAATGATGAGACTGTTGAATCTTCAATCTAATCCCCTCTATTAAGATGGCGCCTTGACATAAAGAAGGCTTGATGAACTAAAACAATGAGATAAATGGATCGGAGAGTGTCACGTTCCGACACGTAG